>JAOEGT010041189.1:0-22548 GCA_025447795.1 Speoplatyrhinus poulsoni | reverse complement strand
AGCAATTATAAGCAAACAATATTTTAAATAGAACAAATGCAGCATAATGTCATTATACCTATTACCACATAGTCAAATAAAATGCAACAGGTAATGGCCTAGCTAATAGCCTAGCTAATAAAGTGCAATAGGTAATGGCCTAGCTAATTTTTTTTTAATTTTTTTAATAGCATGTTAAATAGCATGTACATTAGGTGTTTGTATATCTGTGTGTGTGTGTGTGTTATGCATATACAATATGAAAGAAATTCACCCATTTTCCTCATGCCCTCTATATATATATATATACAAAGCCACCGGTTGTCATGTTCTTAGAGTAGTGCCATGCTATCTATGAGGCACAGTATTTACCTGATAATGCCATGCTATATATCAGGCACAGTATATACCTGATAATGCCACAGTATACCTGATAATGCCACAGTATATACCTGATAATGACACAGTATACCTGATAATGCCACAGTATATACCTGATAATGACACAGCATACCTGATAATGCCACAGTATATACACCTGATAATGCCACAGTATATACCTGATAATGACACAGTACACCTGATAATGCCACAGTATATACCTGCTAATGACACAGTATACCTGATAATGACACAGTATACCTGATAATGACACAGTATATACACCTGATAATGCCACAGTATATACCTGATAATGACACAGTATATACCTGATAATGACACAGTATATACACCTGATAATGACACAGTATACCTGATAATGCCACAGTATATACCTGATAATGCCACAGTATATACCTGATAATGACACAGTATACCTGATAATGCCACAGTATACCTGATAATGACACAGTATATACACCTGATAATGCCA
This sequence comes from Speoplatyrhinus poulsoni, assembly GCA_025447795.1. NCBI lineage: Eukaryota > Metazoa > Chordata > Actinopteri > Percopsiformes > Amblyopsidae > Speoplatyrhinus > Speoplatyrhinus poulsoni. The sequence goes on along the minus strand of JAOEGT010041189.1, from coordinate 21,695 downwards.
CAGTATATACACCTGATAATGACACAGTAAACCTGATAATGCCACAGTATATACCTGATAATGACACAGTATACCTGATAATGCCACAGTATATACCTGATAATGCCACAGTATATACATGATAATGACACAGTATATACACCTGATAATGCCACAGTATATACCTGATAATGACACAGTATATACACCTGATAATGACACAGTATATACACCTGATAATGCCATGCTAGCCAATAACATAAAGGGACCTAAATGGAATGCAGCAACTCACCTGTGTAGTCTGGTGGAGGAAGGAGAGGTAAGATGGGGTTGGGAGAAGGCGCTGGAGCTTCAGTGTAAGACAGTGATGAGTCTGGCAAAAGCACACAAGATGAATGGTAAGATTTAGGCTACATGCTACAGTGATGATCGCACACGTTCCATTTACAATGTTAGGTGCAGGGCTGAGACTGTCAGTGATAGGCCAACACAGACACATATGATGTTTGTGGAGGATTGAGTACTATATAAAGGATGTGTTCATCATCACAGACCAGCCCTGATATGTCCTGGAACTTCTCTGACACAAGAAGGTTTTATATTATTGATGTTGTAAATTAGACAATGGGATGACACACACAGTATATATATAATGACACATGTTAGCTACTGCGTGGCGTTCATTGACAATGGCACTCACCCAGTGGCTTGTTTTCATAATTGGAAAGAGAATATGGCGGGGGAGGCGATTCTGAAAATACATAAAAAATAAATGATTGAACATTGAACTCAAACATATGCCTCTGTTAATGTGAGAAATAAGAGTTTATTTCACACAATAGCATATCATGTTTGGTAATCTAGTAATATGTTATGTAAATAATTTATATTCCTAAATATGTTATATATACAATACCCTATCTGGAACAAAATCTCCATCTGGACCAAAATCTATAGGGTATTAATTTTTCTTCAATTCATAGGCCTACTATGCCTATATAACGTGCTTAAACTATTAAAAATGTATGCATATGGCTCTTGTCTACAATTCGTTTAAACTATCAATACGGTTGCAACTTGCAATACAAATGTAATTTGGGAGACTGTAAGAAAAGTGCGGAAGGCTTATGCCTGCGGCCCCTTTAAGAGCTGAGCCAGTAATTGCCGGCGTACTCAGTCATTGAGATACCCAGCTAGTCAGTCTGGCGCCACCCGTATGCAAACTGTATATTACCGGCCCTCCTTCACCTAAATAACAAGAGGAGGGCCTCCTTGTCAAAGAAAAGCAGCCTTATTGCAACTTGAGAACGACATTAACAAGTAATGATGTGGAAGAAAACTTTTTTCTAAACGATGGTGTGATGTGATAGGCCAGGATTATATTGTCGTTTAGAAGATATTTTTTATATATCTTTGCAAGACTATAATACTAGACTACATTTAAAACTAGACTAATATAAATCTACATCTGCATCTGTAAATACTATTGTGTGTGTGTGTGTGTGTGTGAGACACACAGAGAGAGAGAGAGAGAGAGAGAGAGAGAGAGAGAGAGAGAGAGAGAGAGAGAGAGAGTTTGTTTCTTTGTTTTCTTTGTTATGCTTTGGCAACATTGTTTTTGAACTTTCATGCCAATAAAGCTAAATGAATTGAATTGAATTGAATTGAATTGAGAGAGATTATAGGCCTAGGCCTATCCTATATTTTTGATCATGTTTAAATTTCAGTTTACTATGGTATTTAGTCTAGCCTAGTCTATGAAAAGTGTATACTTATATATAATACATAAATATAACTTCAGCAATCACCATTAGTATCCAGACTGAACGCAAGTTTGCATTTGAATGTTATGTGTTGCAGCCTTGGGCCAGTCACTATAGGCCTAATTTCACTCATGTCGTTCACCTGACCTATACGGTCAGATAATTGAGTCAACGGTCATCAATATGCAGCCCACTGTCACACGTGGGTGTTAATCAGTGGTTTGTTGTGAGCTTGTGTGGCCAGGCTGTATAGGTGTGCTTACCTGGCCCACATAAACGGCTGTAGTGATAGGGATTGCAGCACGCCATGGCGTTGTCCACTGTTCCGAAACTTTGACAGTGGAACAACGCTTTGAGCTGTGCAGTGTGATTGAGGTCCTTCCAGCGAAAAAGCTTGCAGAGTAAATAATGAGGAGAAATATGTTGCCCATCTAGCCGCAGGTCCAACTGCGACACCATAATACATTCATTGGTTATCCCCCCTTTGGTCTCTACAGCTTTCAGCAAGGCTTCAAGAGGTTTCTCCTTTAGTCTTTTTAAAAGAGCATATACTACGCTCTTGACTTCTTGCTCGACCACCGGAAGACAGTTCCCATGGAGGCTTGTATGCCCCGGGCTGCACTGACATGAAGCTCCTCCGTCTTTCCTTAGGGACGAGTAGGGTCTCCGAGGTCGTCTGAGACCCCATTCCCTAAACAAACAACACGTCACCGTCCCGCTGTCACTCTCGTGTCCCCGTGCATAGCCTCGATGCTCAGGGACACACATTGCACCCTGGTCATGGTGGGAACAGCCCTCCTGCTCGGCGCTGTCCGCGGGATATCTGTTGCACGCTTCGCGAAAAGTTTCAAGAGACGGGTCTGTATGGCTCACCGACTGACGGTGCTCTGTTTTGGGTATCTTTTCTGGGTTCCCTCCACACGAACCGTCCCGGTCCCCATCACTTCGTTTGCTTCCATCTCCCCCGTCTCTCTCGGTGACCAAACGGCTTCTCCAGAGTCGCCGTAGAAGACCTGAGCGTTTAGACCTGAACATACGACAACCTAAAAAGTTCTGGATGTGTCGTATCGGTCCAGTTCCGATCTGGAAATATTCCACATCGATTTAGGCTCGCCTCACGATATCAAGAGTTTTTGTACGGCGCGCACAGCATGCGCAGCCGGGGGTCATATATATATGACCAACCCGCAGCATTAGAAAATATTTGTCACTAATCTTTTGCATTAAATGACAGGATCACTACTGTAACCTAAACGCTGCACACGGTCACTGATGAGTGACGTGCAGGAGCCAGCTCAATTAAGCAAAAACTTTTGTCAGCTCGTTCTAAACTTAACATCCCCCAAAACTCTGGAGAGCTCATGCAAAATCCAAATACCATAACTAACCCAGTTAAGGTCATCTACAACATTGTTTAAACCACATAAGCAACAAAACAAGCAACAAAACTCATAAATCCAAAAGTCGTTCTTCCCTTGCTTCTATGGCTTTGAACACCCGAGAATCCGCTTTTCGAGTCACCTCACCCCGAAATAATCCTTCCTATTGGGCATAGGCTATTCAAATTCCACTGTTTTCTTCCACTGCGTGAAAATAATAATCCCTATGAAATCCCAGAATTAAACAGTGACAGGCGATCTAAGGGCTGGGTTCTAAAAAAGTGCCAAACGAGAGACCGTATTCCGTGCTGAGAAGTTGTTTTAGAGAGAGCTGGAATTACTCCACTCCACACTCCCTTGCCATTCCTTCTCGGATGCACACTCTCTCATACACACACGGGGCCCCCGAGGAAAGCTCTGGAGCCATTGGTTGATTCCCGCCATCATGTGCCAGTCTAGACACTTTGGCGGCTGTGAGCCGCAGTGATTGTTGCGCAAACAAGGTTTCAAGTTTCTTAACTCTTAAAGACGCAACATCCTGCTTTCCCCTTTAAACTCTAAATGTTCCGTAATTTAAACTTTAAACTGAAAGTGTTTCAAATATATATTTTTCTCATTAGACATTGATTAGCCTACTTCGAATTACATAGGATAGACTCGCCTAGAGTAAGAATCTCCCTAACATTTAATAAATATGATTTGCATTTATTCCAGTTTACTAATTATAGTCACATATGTATATGTTTATATATATAAACATATACATTGAAATGGTTAATGTGTTTTTCGAAAGGACTTAAGAAGGTAAAGACCCTCCCCTTTCTTTGATAGCTCAGAGTAGTCAAAGCTTCTTGATTGGTCCAAATACTCAGGTCTTACTCTATGGGAGGGAGGGGGAGTGCTGTAATAATATAAACATCTACATTCCACTCTTGTATTAGCGAGTGAGTCAATGAGATCCCTGTGGCTTGTGAGCCCAATGCGGACATCAAAGCAAAGTTCAAACACAAATAAATATTTTTCTCATCAGTTGTGCTGGAGGATGAACATCTTGTTTTAACACACATAAATACATTATTTATCATGCCATGTTCTTTTAAAATATCAGTAATATATTAATTCATTGCCATGGATATTGTTTTGGTACATTTTCACACCAACAACACTCAGAATCTTTTATGAGGCATGCAGGAGGAAGTTCAGCGGGTCACGGCAAGGAGATCATAAAAGCCAAAGCCAGGAGACGCAGCAGCTTTTGGCAGCTGTTCCACCCACCTCCTACATATGATATGAACTTTGATGTGCGTTTATGAGCAGCAGGGTGACATGGTGAGCGGGCCAGGGAGATCATCCTTCATCCAGTGGAGCACAGATCAAAACCCATCGGAATCCCAACGGGCTTCATGGCACTCTCTGACCTCTATGTGTAAAGGAAACTTTACAGTAAAATGAGTAGAGTAAATAAATAAAAATAAGTATCATGGCTCGAGGTGTTACAGTGTTGTGCTAATACCCTATGAACAAGAATTGATGGTGGTGTTGACCCTCCTACCAAAATAAGTGTGCACATGATGACCAACCCTCCGGTCGTTGGAAATATGGGACATGCATAGCAAGGGGCATAGCGGGTGGATAGAGGGGTTAGGCTATCCCCCACTGGCTGCACGCCAATCACGCTACTGCCTACCACTGCAACATAAGCGACCAACTCTTTTTGCTAAGGTTCCTTCCTTTGTCTCAAGTGGAAACACCTAGTTATCAGTGTAGTTAACTTTGCGTGTCAGTGGCACGGCCAGCTATGCTCTGTGTGTGTGCCACTCTTTGCGTGCCCCGACTTCACAGGGTATGAGTGACTACAGTACAGTATGTGGGCTGGCTGAAGACTGTGTTGTGTGGGACTCGGGTTACTCTGTCTGCGAGGATCAGCAAAGGCAAGAAAGAAGGGGGTTGGTGGATTCACGGGTCTACTTTAATGCATTGACTTGGTTGTAAATAGAATAGTCATTCACAATCTTATCAATGTCTACAATGTATTTCTGATCAATCCTATGTTGTTTAGTGATTAAATAGAATATTTTTCTTTCACAAACAACAAAATGTCAGTGTCCCCAAACTGTGAACTGTATATAGAATACTGTATATAATATACTGTAGAGTATATATAGCTTCACTGTCTGTTTCAAGAGAGTAGTGCTAGGATAATCAGTGGAAAGACAATTTAAGACTGTACGGTATACCTCAAAATTATGCTATGTGTGATAGAATGGCACAATATATTATTAGTTCAATAATATAGAAATAAATAAGTTAAGAATTTGAAAACTCTCGAGCCATGTAATTTCATAATTAAACACAGGACTGACCTGTCAAATCAGACAACGTGGTACTCAAAACAGACTCTACAGGTAGGGAACTTATTTTTTTAATTCAATTATTATTGGTGTCTTTATTATCCCCCATATTAAAATGCATATGTATATTTCTTTTCACAGATTTGTGGAATACATGGTAATTCTGCATGTCTGCAAAATGTCAGCAAGCAGATTTTTAATATAGGCAACATTTGTTGTATAATTACATCAATCTGTTTACCATACAATGTTAAACCTTATCAATGACATCAATATATTCAAACTCCTTTGGTGTCTGCTGGAACATTCTGTGGTTTGGACTACTAACTGTGTATTAGCAGAGAGAGTGTGTGTGTGTATGTGTGTGTGTGTGTGTGTGTGTGTGTGTGTGTGTGACACTGAAGGTTGGTAAAAGAGGAGACAGGGTGTTCGGCACCAGACCACCTCTTAAAATAAACCCCGTATATTCGCCTGTCTGTCTGTCCACTTGTAGACCTGCAGGCTCCCACGGCGGAGAGATGAGCTTGGGGCCAGGCAGGCCTGTCACAAAAACAACATGTCATCAGCTCCATTACTCTCCTAATGGCCCTCCACTAGACCAGAGACATGGCAGGGTACTTAAACACACACACACACACACACACACATATATACACACGGCTCCCATATAAAAACATGTGTGGGTGCTGGTGATAATGTCAGTTTTAATATTAGGGCCACACAAATGTCTTTGCAGAGAAGGTCTGCAGGGGTTAGTTAGTTAGCGAGCTAAATGATCCCATTAAGCAAATACATTACTTAATTGCAGACATAAGAAAATGTTTACAGTTTTTATATTATTATTATTATTAGTAGTAGTAATAAAATGTTGACCTACAATAAATTTAGCCTAATTTCAGTCATAACAGCCTTGGCTTTAGCGTGGAATTCCACTATACATAATATTTCTCGCTGAAATGTGACATCTCATTTCAAACAGCAATCAACAGGGTGAAGGAACGTCCCCTAGACGGTCAAGCAAGTCAACAGGCTGAACAAACTGAGTTTCTTGTCGTCGGTTCTCCATCAAGCACACACCCATCCTCAGAGGCTGTACGTCTGGCACGGAGGGAGACTATAATCAAGTCATACCCTGCCCTCTCACTCACAGTTCAACACTAATGCCTCAGCAGCACTTTGAAACTCAGCACTCTGCTTCCCTTTCAATGAATTTCCATACACGTTTTTTTCTTTCTTTCCCTCACGCTGAATATATTTATTTTTCTTCCTCTCTTTGACTCTCACATTCAAGCCTTCGTCTGAATCGCCCATTAATCACTGTTCCATGCGCAGTGGCTAATTAATTAAAGGAAAGTGTTTTATGACAGTACACAGGGTTTCCTGTAAATTAACCATTAGGTCCTTAAATACATCTAATGCCATGTGGGGACTAACATGGCATTAAAGAGTGATGGGCGTAATACAGCACTGGTCTATAAATGATGATTGCATACTATGTAAACCATCATTAATGTTAATGACACAATTAACCATGTCAACAGCTGTGCAGACTTGCTGAAGGTTTGTATATCGTCATACCATGCAGCCTATGGTTGATTGAATTAGACATTGGGGAATATTTAGATTAGGATTATGTGATTTGCTACATGCTTTGACCTATACACATCATGGGATAAACACACACACACACGTATACCAATGTCATGGTCCTATGTGTGCATCTGTTCCTAGCATAGTATAGTTCAAGGGCATTGTAGGTCTAATTGCTTTAAGATATTGCATTATGTTTAGAATGCCATCAGGCAGAGACGGTATTTTAGCAGGCAAGGAAGGAAATGGGATGAAAACAACGGAAGAGGAAAGGAACCCACCGTGATAGAGGTTGTGTTCCAGGCTCCACAAGAGTGCTGTTGTGAGGAACACGGCGCCACTCCACCAAATGATGGACACTCAGAGGATGTTTTTTGCAGAAACCCCATGACCCAGTGGTTCTGAAATGTTTTGACCCATGACCACAGACCCCAAAAAGGTGGGTTCATTGTTTGTGCCCATTTAGGGCATACAACATTTGATTAAATTATTTAACTCAGAATAAAGTTCACCAATTTAGATTTTTAGGCATTGTGAAATGATGCATTTGTAAAGAGATTCTGAGAGTCCAGCAAAACACTGTGGAATATGATGGACACATTTTGGAATGTTTTCATGGAACTTCTTGCATGTTGACAGATATAAAAACTGTGGGTTATTGGTCATTAGTTATATGTTACAACTTAAAGTTGTAGTTTGTAAGATCTAAAGTAGCAATATTGTAGAGTTTTAAGACCTGCTGTTTTTGGCAAGGTATGCCTAAACATATGCCTAAACATAAATAATACATGTGCATATTTCATCTATCACATTGCACTAATGCACTTTTTACTGCACTAGAAGGCGGGGACATTTGGTGTGATGTGGGTGTGATGTGGGTGGTGTGTGTGTGTGTGGGTGGGTGTGTGTGTGTGTGTGTGTGTGTATGTATGGGTATGTAGTTATATATATATATAGGTTTGCATATGTGTACATTATGTACATTCACCAGAGATACGGTTTTTACGATTTTTATGGTTTTACTAACTCTTTATAATGATATACATTGCCTTGTGCTGCTGTAACCAACCTGAATTTCTCCTACGGGGGATTAATAAAGGAACATCTTATCTTATCTTATTTAGTGTATTGCCTCCAATCGGCATTAAAAATAACATATTTCAAATGGATTTCAGATTGGATGAGGTAAAAGCATGTATAACACACAGCACACTAAAAGTCTTGGACGTGTGGGAGTTCTGGGGATGTTTCTTTGCATAAATGCCCCCCAGTGGCCAGAAATTGCACACTACAGTACGTCGTTGAAGCGTTGAGAGACTTCAATGTGTACATTTAAGACCGGAACAACTCTGCACCAGGACATGCAAATGTGTATAAACGATTAGTTTTAACATATATGCTACTTGAAACTAATAAAATGTTAATATATTTGAAAAACTACGAATCAGTGTTTGACACATGATATACATTTTTATTATTATTTTCGCTTCATGGCATAATATTTCAAATAAACCTAACAACAACTCCCAATTCTTTATTTTCTCAAGTTAATAAAAAATATAATGAATTAAAATTGAAACGAATTGTTTATATGTCCCAGGGCAATTTCATCATAAGACTGAAGTTTCATGAGGCTGGTTTCTACAGTTAATGATCAAGGCTGATTTTGTCTCTAGTGATTAAAAAGCCCAAGAATCATGTCTGTCAAAATAGTGTGCAGAAATGCCTTGAAGTCTTATGTGCTACCAAATGCAAAGCAGCATTGCATGTAGGTTACAGTAGTTACGCTAACTGCTATATTGAATAACATTAATGCCACTGTATGATATTCAAATTACTGTGTTGTTTTCTGTTAGATATCCGATATTTTAAGGCACAGGTTGCTGTGAATATTGGGAGGGAGATGTAAGGAGGGAGATGCGTGCCTGTGCACGCGCACACACACGCGCGCGCTTTTGGTAAGTCTGTTGTAAACTGGAGTTCATGTTGATGAACCATTAGAAAGTGAAATTGTACACATTCTATGTCTTCTGTTACACACATGGTCTTTAACCCAGAGTTATCCTTCCTCTCCCTTTGCCTCTGTCTTAATGCAGGTTACCTTAGCAGTTATTCTAGCTGTCTGTGGTTTTGTTGTTTGAACAGAGCTGGAGCATTCTTAGTAGTCCTTCTGTTTTCAGTTTTCCTGTTACAGTTTTGTAGTTTTGACACCGGCTAGGGGGGCAGAACTGGAATTGGCGGTCCATTGTTTGGCTGGCCCATGACTTTTTAGTTTGGCCAGGACCTCCAGCGCTGTTTCTTTGATTTGGGCATTTAAAAATATGTCTGTGCAAGCTTACATGTTCAGCCTGTCTGGTTGAGCTAGTTTGTCCTATGAAGCGGTAACATTTAGGTCAATTTGCCCTCAGTTTAAGCTATACCAGAGGCTAAGTCAAATATTACATTTCTTAGGAATGCTAAGTAAGAAGGGAATAAACTCATTCGAACTGACCATTGCTTCTACAAAAACCACATGAAAAATAAATGTTTGTTCGGGTCCCAACTAGGTCATCACTGCAGGGTAGAGGTACCCTTGAAGCAGACCACACCAATACCCATGTCTATCCTAATTACAGCGCTGACATTTGTTTGCAGTGCAGGTAAGAGAACATACGTTGTGTTGCATGTGATTCTCTGTTGACTTCAAAGTCAATGATCAAAGTCAGCATTTACGGTAGTTCAAGGGTCAGGGGTTAGATGTTGCACACCCCATCCTTCCCGTTATGTCTGGTTCTGTTTCACAAGCACCCACATGACCAGACCAAGGTTGCACATGACCTTGTACAGTATATGTGCATCCCTCTCTGTCTTGTGATCTGTTGCATACGTCCTTATACTCCATCTGTGCTGCATTAGCGCTTCACATCACCTTCTTTTTTTGCTATTAAACCTCATGTGTGTTGAATGGTGAATGAGACATGTAGCATACAAGGCTAACCCCTGCCATGCCTTTCTATAATGTTAATTTTTCCCTCTTCACGGGTTACAAACGAATCTACAGCTGGGAAATTGCTCTAGTGCACAACATTGAAAGAACATCCTCCATTAGCACATGTGCAGACAGTTTTATCCTGATATGATGCCTAAGACAGGCGTAGCGAGGCATGCTACCAGTACAGTGCTTAGAAAGAAAGGTTTTGGACCTCATATAACCATCCTCCCTGGATATGGTTAAACACATGCAATACTTACACCATAGTAGTATAAACACTATAGCATGCACCACAGATCATGCAAGGGTATGTGGTGCAAGAGTTAGGAGGGGGAGGGGCATGTACCAGTAACTTGCACCAGAGCTAAATTACATTGAAATATGGTCCCTCTCAAAAGCCACATCTGGGATTGGCCATGACAACGGGATGCCGTGCTGCTATAATTTTGGTAACTTTGTTTATAACCTATAATAGAGGCAGTATATGGCCACAGGGCGGGGAAGGGGAGTGCAGGAAGAAACCAGCAGGTCCAGTTAAATAAGGAAACGCTTATTGCACTATTTAAACAAGCTTTAAGATTTAAAGTGAAAACGTAGCACCCTATTTGACAAGGCTGATAGCAGCCCAGTTTTACAATGAAGATGGTCCTAGAGTGGAAACAAAACAAACTGAAAGGGGGAAATATTTAAAATATTTTGTATTTCATGTAATGTTTAAAACTTTAAAATAATGTATTGCCTATGAAATAAAACCTGGAGGTTAGGGTGAGGGTCACCCCTTCTCTGATTTCATGCCAGTGCAACAGTTTGTGGACAGACTGCAGAATAATTGAGTTATCACATGTGAACAATGTTTTTCCCCCTTCTGCCACACGATAAGTGTATACACAATGTTTTCACCTTCTGTGGACACATTTCAATACTGTAAATGCATTATATGGAGCTGACCTGAGGAATATAGCCAACCATAAATCATCAATAACAGAGAGAAAAAAAAGATATTAAAGCAGAACAAATAAATCCTACTGGCTCTAAAAGTACTGTATTAAAGTTGTCTCTCAGAAGGCCCCAAGCATTCATACCACTGTACAAGCTGTGTCCATATATTTAAGTTGATTCAGTTCTACACCACTGAACACACTCAACAACATGCATCTTTTTGTGAGTAAAACATATCAATTTCTTCTCCATTGCCAGTAGGATGGGAATATGGAGCAGGAAAGCCCCCCAAAAAAAAAAATAATAATTTCCCTTCCACGATATTAAATAAAATGTTGGCCAGTATGGGTAATCAGTGTATTGCTACACCATTGTGTCCATAAGGCACAAGAAAAGGATATTAATATATTTATAAGTTGCAAGAGAGAACATCTGATGAGAGCAAAATCATGTTAAACAGAATAGAAAGAAAATTGCACATCAAATAGACACCATAGTAACTAAACACCACTTTCTAGAAGAAGGGCATCTATGTAAGATATTTCTTTTTTTAATGGCACAAATTAAACAGGAGGGGAGAGGAATAAAGTATCTACCCAAATTTCCTGCTGATGTTTTGGGGTTTGGTTACACTGTAATATGTTGTTCTCATTCTCAACTTCAATTTAGACAATTTAGGAGAATCCCTACTGGCCTCATTTTATGATTGTAAATGTCAATTTTTTTTCCCAGAACATTTGATCAATTTTTTGGTCTTTGAATTAAAGTGATGAATTAGAAAGCTGCTGTGCGTGTGCTGTGTCGTAGAACCGTGGATAGAATGCAAGAGGGTTAAGATGAGGGAAGACATCACCCCTGTGCAACAATAATCCTCAGTTTTGTCCATGAGACACAACATCTTTGGGCCATGACATTAACTAGACAGGGCAGATTTCATTGCAAAATGTAGAACATAAATTGTGTTATAGGCAAAGGCAACAAAGGGAGAGTTACGTCAGACTTATTTTAAATTATGAAATTGTCTTCTGAATAATTTATGGTCTCCTGGCTATAATAGATTTATTATAAAAATACTGCTCAGTCTGTACAGCGGGATCAGAATCTCTTCATCTGTCTGCGCTCTTGTCGTCTTTGCTTTTTTTCATTCACCTCTTCTGGTGCAGAGGGACTCTCAGCTGAAAACCAGGGGCCCAAAATGTTTACCCAGAGCAGGTGCATTGCACGGCCAGGGGCCTAGAAACAGGACAAAATGCAAGCAATAATCATGTAAAAAAAAAAAAAAACGACAGAATGTTAAAAATATGTAAGAAAGTAATGATAGTGGACATGTCCAAATATACTAGATAGATAAAAGGTAATCATTACCAGCTGAGTGAATGACATATTAAAACAGTCGTAAATGGTTTTTGTAGCTATAAAATAGCATTATTACTGTATTGTAGCTTAACCAATGTTATGATTGGCCAAAAATTAATGGTTAATTTGAGATGCAAGTCAACAATTAAACTGCACCAATGTAGTCTGTTCTTTTCTGACAGAGACAGAAATCAGCTTCAGGATTCATATAGGGGTTTTTTCCAGGACAAAACCAGACACACTCAAACACCTGATTTGTTGAGATTAAGAACTAGTTTTAAATGGCCGACAGAGAGAGAGAAAGATAATTAGTTTACTGAAATACTATACAAACACATAAAAAAACGTTTTGCCCTGGAAAAGCGATAAGATCCTCAATTTAGCAAACTTCTGGGCTAAACACATTTAAGAGATGCTCTTTCTTACCAGAAGCCAAAGGTACCAGAAGTAGGAGGATATTATGCTGAGAACTTGCACAATGGCTGTGAGCAGGATGATATCTTTCAAGTGTCTAGAACCACAAAACATAAATGACCACCACTTAACAATACTGCAAAACAAGCTAAATAAATAGTATGTCCATCAGTGTTACTCACTCAGCCATGCCCTGTTCCATGTTTAAATCTATTCCACCATCTAACAGACTCCCATCTTCAGCAAACACTGGCGTGGCCATGGCAGACATAGAGCGGTAACAGGCAACATACACCGCAAGCGCAAACACAAGTAGCACCTAGAAACAAGATACCACAGACATTATTGCAATAAAAAGCCAGCAGAGGGCAGTAAAGGGCATTGTATATTTGTGAAAATTTAGTCTGGAAACCTGCATTTTAGTATTCACTCACCAATGTCCAAATTGTGGATGAACTATAGAAAACAAGGTTTAGAACAGCATATATTGCCTGGGAAAGTAAACAATATTATTCAGTGATATCATCACAATATTCTGTAATATGATCATGTATTTAATTTCCATAATGTTTATATTGTGTAAAACATTGCCCAACACTCATTAGCTTGGCTGCATTACACATCTGAGAAAGAAAAAACGAGTAAGTCTACAATTGCACATATGCTTAAGAAGGCGTAGCCTACTCAATAAAAATTAATGGGGTGAGGTTAATACAGTCACTGTCTTACAATAGCTCCTAGAATGACTCTTATGTAGAATTTTAGAGTCGCTTCGTTCTCCTCGTAGATCTGCTTCTTGCCTTTGGTGCCAACTTTACCTTTGGGCTTAGGGGGCAATAACATATATCAGTATAGATTATAAATTAATCAACTGCCTGCAATATAGACTATAATAATATGCTAAATGGTCTGCTAGAATACAATATATTGTTTGTGTTATAACTTATATTAAATAAATGTGCACGTTACTCTGCTCTGACAGAACTGTCATGAATCAATGCACTGCTAAGATCACTTACCGCCATTCGGTCTACAGCCCAGTGCTGCTGATCGCCTCAATTGATCGTGGTATGTCTTTCTGGACATCAACTTATCTGGACCCAAGAGCTGTAATCGTTCTATTTCGAAAAGCGAAAAGAACAAAAATGGTCTATGTCAATGAAGCTCGTTCGCTTGTAACACATCACCACCAAAACGGCATTGGATTAACTGTGGATCATCCGGCGCATGAAAATTACGTCGTCAAGATTTGTAGTTTTGATTGTTGTTATTATTATTATTAGTTTTTTTGCCGATTAAATGCCAACGTCCATCAATAAATGTTACATTAAACAATCATGTTATTATCAATTAAATGTATAATTTACTGTCGTTCAGTCTTAATTCAAATGACTCAGGGTTGAGTCACATGATTACGCTCTATGTTGAATCACGTGCATTGTCTAGAATCATGTGCGTTCAGTGGACTGAACGTTGGTACGTTCAATACAACTTTTTCTATAGGGCACATTTCCTCGAAAACGTTTAAAACGTAATTGAACTGCTTTCAAAGGACGTTTGCTGATTTCAATGGACGTGGTCGTTTTTGAAAAATCGTGTCATTCATCAAAAAGTAGGTCTCCCCGCTAAACGTGGCAAACATTCTGTCTACTGAACACACCTTCTGTATTACTTTTCATGTCATCTCCTTAATGTTGTCACTCGTCAGTGTCAGCACACAGCACAACAATGTTGTAATTAAACATAGCACGATGGTTACGTGGGAAGGTACAAACGGCCAATATGATGATATAATAATTACCGTAGAGCTATAATTCATCAAACGTGGAAATGGAATTCCTACTACAGGTGAAAATAGGGGCTCTGGTTGGATTGCTGCTGTTAACACTACTCTTTGGATTCATTCCCGCTGGAGTGAAGTGGTTCAGAGATACTAATGGGACAGGTTAGTAGTACGATATCGAATAGCCTACTTTATTTGGAAAATGTGGCACTTTTTAAATGGCAGTAAGCCTCCGAATGTTTAATACGTTCTTTGAGGTTTTTTAGTTATTGTAGCGTTTTTCTAGTTACCCATTATGAGTCATCTGGTCGTCATGATCATTTCAGGTGGCAAGATAGAAATTAAATCGTTTTGATGTCTGATCCTTAGAATTGTTTAGTTTGTGTTGCAGAAATTATTTGCTGATATGAGTGATTTCACTTCTGTTTCCCCTTGCAGATCATATGACTAGAGATAACGTGGCTATACGTTTCAGTTCTTTAATTAAACCAACTCACTATATTCTAATATTTTAAGATAACCTATCTCAAAACCAATTAGTACACACACTGTTTGGAAAAAGGAATTGTTATAATATTTTGTTGTAGCCTTACTAGGCTTATATAATAGGCTGCATTCACAAGTAGTAGATTTTCACTTACAAAAAAAAAGTTCTTTGCATAATAATTAGTGTGAATTTATTTTTTTTACTTAGAAATGAGAAACAATCACGTGATGATAAATAAAGAGAAACTTTGTTTGTTGTTTGTTTTGCAGAAACCCACAGAGTGGTTCTGAGTTTGATCAGCTGCTTTGCTGGGGGGGTCTTCCTAGCAGCTTGTCTGCTTGACATTATTCCCGATTATCTTTCAGACATCAATGCCGTGCTAGATTCTCAGAAATATGAGGTAGGCTGTGTCTACACCTTCTTGGGCCAGCTGGTGCTAACATTTTTTTGTAGTTAACAATAAGCAATCCTTAGTTGTTTATTTATTCAACAAATCTGCATTTCTTTTGTGTGTTCTCTGAATTTGTCTCAAACAGGTTAGCTTTCCCATTCCAGAGTTTATCATGGCTACTGGGTTCTTCACTGTCCTCATTCTGGAGAGGATTGTCTTGAGTTGCAAGGCGCCAGTAGGGGCACACGAGGAGAGGGCCCCCCTGATACAGGCCAACAGCAGTGGGCACGGACATGGGCACACCCCAGGCCACGATGTGGAGGGCAGTGGGCACCATGTGCATGTGGACTTTCAGGCCCACTCGTCTTTTCGTTCATTCATGCTGTTCCTCTCTCTGTCTCTGCACTCTGTGTTTGAGGGCCTGGCCATAGGACTACAGACTACTGACTCCAAGGTTAGAGTACAGAGAATGACCTTCTTCTACACATGGTTTATTAGAAGATTAGGACCAGGAAGTAAAATAACTAGCTAATGCTGTGAGGAGGAGGGCAGGAGGAGAGGGGGGCATACAACAACAACAACAACATGGTGATGACTCATTATCATCATGGTGATAATGAGTCATCACCATCATTGTTGTTGTATGGGTTTTTAGATATTATTATTATTGTTGTTCCTAAACAATTAGGTTGTTCTATTTAGTTTCATCACATGTAATTACTTGTCATTTCCTTTATTAATCGTAGCCTTCCTTATCAGTCCTAACATACCATGAATATCCCCCTAAGGACTTTGAGTGATTACATCTGTGCGATTCATGATCACTCAAATTAAATCATGTTTTCATTATGATGACATAGGCAACTTGTTTGCTATGTGCAGAATAACACTAAGGGAAGTTAGCATCAGCTGACATTTTGACTCACACAGCCTGCGTGACGCAGACGAGGAAGTCCAAGAACAGTCCAGTATACTTTGTAGCTAGAACCTAGTTAATGCATTACCCAGTGCAGAGGAATTGTGGTTAAAGGATAAGATCATAAACACATGCATTGTTGTCTCCAGGTCTTGGAGATCTGTATCGCCATACTGGTCCACAAGAGCATCATAGTGTTCAGCCTGTCTGTGAAGCTGGTTCAGAGTGCAGTGCCTCATGTGTGGGTGGCAGCATACATCGGAGTATTTGCCATAATGTCGCCTCTCGGCATTGCCATTGGAATCGGTGTGATAGAGGCCAACCTAACAGCCGGGGCGATGATCCAGGCTGTATTGGAGGGCCTGGCTGCTGGAACATTCATTTATATCACCTTCATGGAGATTCTCCCGCATGAGCTCAACTCCCCAGAGAAGCCGCTCCTCAAGGTGCTGTTTATCCTGCTGGGCTTCAGTGTCATGGCCAGCCTTACCTTCATGGGCTGAGACTGAGAGCATGTCTCGTGCTGAGGCGCACCCTGTATCTGTAAAGTGAGACCTGGACACTTTGTGCCATCACAGCCTCCACAAACCACTGGGAAACTGTCGTACTAGCCAGCCTCTGTTCCGAAAGAGAAAGTAGGCTTAGTGTGGCATTATTGGCTGTAAAGTCATAATTTTTAAAGTGAAAGCCATTTGATCACACACCTTTTTAATACTTTTATATAATCATTTAAGTTTCATAAATATAGAGATAGGCAAAACCTAATAAGAGGATTTATGAAACAAACCATGACAAATGCTGAAACATTGAGCGAGAGAACAAACGCTATTACTGAGCATTACTTTCAAACGCAACATACAAACACAATTTAAATTCTGACACTATTGGAAAGACATCTGGAGCTATGATAACATTGTACTTTCAACATCATGATATCTTGTAATTGTTTAGTCAAGCTTCTGTGTCAGTCATTTGTAAAGGGTCAATGTTTACACCTCATTAGTGTCTACTTCCAACGTCTATTTATTTAAGCACTTTTTGTTTCTTGACAGCATAGCATACAGTAGTCTACAGCCTCACGGGGCTCAAAGATAAACCACTAGCAAACTATTGTTATTGGTGTTGTTTTTATTTATTCGGGTATATTTTGCATACATTATACCTGTTTAGTTTAATCTGATTGATTACATTTAGAACAGGAGACTCCTTTGATGGTTCAATAAGATGGCAATGCCACAAACAATGCCTGAATATATCAAGTGAAACTGGCTATTTGAAAACTAACTTAAGGAAGGAATTGCAAGGAATGTAATCTAATCTTGTGAATCGTTTCTTATGGACTTTCCTGCAGGAGCTTCATATGAATAAAAATAAAGCTCCTGCACATTGTTTGCTAAATGATTTAACATTAGGTGAAAGCTATAGTGAAGAAATCATTTGTTTTAGCATTGTTATTTTGAACCACTGATGCAGTGACTCATTCAGCCACATTAGGGTGCAGAAAATGTCTAATTTCATTACACACTGTCTTTATGCAATAGATTAAAACCATATATTAAAACTAGTACAGCACAGCTGTTAACCATTCATCATTATTCACTGCAAAGTTTGGAGTGTGCAGAAAGTATTATACAGTAATACATTCAAAATGAGAGCATCTTTAATAAAGGGCTTATCAGTTTAGTGTATGTGATGTTTCATAATTTATAACTGCTACTATTTCCCCCATAAATTATTATACATATGACAACAACACATGTATAGTCATGCCTGTTATGATAAACAGAGACATTGTTAACCCCTGTTTGGGATTGTCAAGAGCATCCACTAATGAGGACCCAATGAACGGGACACTAAGAGGCAACAGTAAGCTGCCAGGTCCTGTTGACAGAGGCCTCAGTGTAGAAACGGGAGAATACGTTGTAGGGGCCCCAGCACAACTGCTTTCCTGCACTTATCAGATGGCTGCTTCCACAATTCACAGGGTTTCCCTGAGCTAGTCTGTCTGTCTGTCTGTCTGTCTGTCTGTCTGTCTTGGCTAACAAAAGCTTTGTGTGTCATTGTTTTCATCTCCCGGAAACATCAAACAAAAAAAACATCTCTGGAACGTGCAACTTTCAGAGGGAAGACTGTGGCTGCAGTGTGTTTCATTTGGTCAAGGTTGAACGTGTCCTATCAAATTTCATTTAGGTTCCATTGTTTTCACACACCTCTGCCAGAGGGAAAATGTTGATTAACCTCTCAATTAATGAATGGAGCTCAAAGGATTACAACCCTGATTATGGTTTTCTTTCATTTGCTGGGTTAGGATGTGTGATGCTGAGCAGTCATGTATAAAACATCCCTAATCTGAGTGTCGAGTAACAAATTGGCCTTCTGGGGTTCCACTACAAAGGGTTCTTGAGCATGACATATCTGCATGTATTTTGTTTGGCTTGAATTCCCATTTCTTTGTACTGTATTTACACAGGCAGTTTCACATGGCGTTTGTGCTCTGGTACGTCATTGAGAAAATAGGTTTTCAAATACATGTCTGTGAACTATAACATTTTAAAATCACAATTCTCTGATGACATAGGCCATTCAGGTGCAACCCTCAAATCTACATTTAGTCTCTTATTTAAAATGTAACACCTGTTATCCCAGCCCTGTGGAATTATCTCTCTCTCCCTCCCTCTCTCTCTCTGTTTGTATCATGCAGATAATCCATTCAGGAATTCAGTGTGCCATACCCTTTGACTGGTACTTTCTAGAACTCCTCCCCTCACCTCCTCTCTCCCCTGGCCTCCTTCCCTTACATGCCATTCTGCTTGGTGTTCCCATCTCTGCATCTCCCTGCGCTCAGGTATGGCTCCTTGCTTCGCTTCATAATACAAGACCTATTGAACTTCTACCATATACAGTAGTATAGGAGATACAGAGAATACATGTTAACAATTAGTGTTTTTTATTTATTTAAATGATTGTATTAACTCCATAAATCATTGAAAACTACTGTGGATGGGTTTAGTGTAGAATATACTGTACTACTGATAATAGAAATAGATGATAGATTATCAAATGTAATTGTGTTGCCATTATGAGAATGATTGCTCTGCTGCTCTCTAACAAAATAAACATACAAATATTATGAAATGTAACGTTTGAGCATGCTATCAGGCGGCAGACAGTATAGGGTGCCATCAGTCCGAAAAGTCGTATTTACAGATCATTCGTGCCTACCAGTATTACAAACTGGGAAACAAATAATACCTCCACCTCTGTGTGAGAGGATGGATGCTGCTCTTATAATCCTAATATTAATATGACATAATGTGTAGAGCACTGAGGTGTAGTTTGGCTGTTTATGGCAAGGTACTTGGGCATTGTTGATGGTTGGCACTACTGTTGACTGTTTTGTTTAATGTGAATGTGTCTGTACGGTGCTTATTTAGCTTTAGAGGACATTCATTCCTTCTGTGCATTGTCTCCTCTAATGTGCAATCAATAAGCTCTTGATGCAAGTGCAACCTAACATGTTGTGTGGTGTAAATGTTTGCTTTACCTACTGTAATGTATAGCACAGTATTACTGTAGTTCAGAAGCAAGCCATACTAATCACCCTCAATGCCTTGACAATTGACTGTCAGAAAGTCTGGCATCTTCAACATTGTTATACCCCTGCAAATGATGAGTGGGGATTAATGACTTTCCCATATGAATGATCGTGCCCTATTGTTCTAAACTCTTGTTTCTCCTTCAGTGTGAAGGTTGTGAGCCTCTACAAACATGACTGCTGTAAGTTTACCTTGCTATGTTACCATGTCAGTGTCTAGCCTCAGGTGCTTGTGCCTGGGTGTCTTATCAAAGCTTTAGCTGTCTTTATGCCTGGGTAAGATCGATAATAAGAATAGAGAATCATAATAATTTCTGCTCAAAGTGCTTTACAGAGGGGGAACACAACAGTGCTCCCCAAAAGATGCTTCTTAATGCTGTTTTTGAGCTGCAATATGCTGACCCTTGACTCTTAAGTGTTTTTTAAGAAGTGGTTTTAGAAGACCTCTGTAATCATGTGAGTCAGATCAGCCAGCCAGTCGCTGTTCTGCATCGTTTGAACCTTTGAGGTCTGTCTGACTGGGGTGTGTTGTTGCTAGTGTGTGTGTGTGGGTGCGTGTGTGTGCGTGCGTGTGAGTGAGAGTGAGTGTGTGCGTGCATGTGTGCATGAATGTATGAATGCATGTGCTGCTTATTTGTGTACTGTACAAATATTGTGTGTGTGTGTGCATGTGATAGAGGGAGAGTAGAGTGTATATGATGTATAGAGGTTAACGTCTTACTTCTGCATTATTACAAAGTATTCCTAAAGCTCCGATGACTCTGTGCAGACTGGAACATACCGCATGGTCTCAGATGAGGAGCAGGTGATGCGGTCCAAACTGGAACATTTGACGGTGAAAGATCACGGACCTGTGTTTGGTCCTTGCCATAAACTGCCTGGCCACACTGTACAAAAGGTAACAACTTAGTCTTCAACATAGACTCCATTTATTCAAAAGAATTCAAAACAATAATATGCTCCGCAGGCGAAGGATGAGCAGGCGAAGGATGAGCTGAACGACACTGCAGAGAGACGGGCGACGGCACTGTCGCAGCTGAGGGCCGTGATGAGGGAGCGGGCCACGGAGGCTGATGACCTGGGCTCGCTGGTGCTCCAGCGGTTTGGGGAGCAGCCCGACTCACTTCTGCTACGCTTCCTCCGGGCGCGCAAGTTCGATGTCGCCAGAGCCCACGAGCTCATGAAAGGTCAGGGGCGGTCAGGGAGGCTACTTAAAGGTGCAGTCAGCTAGCCTGGAGGAAACTCGTTGATATTTGTATTGTACTGGATCAAAACAAAAACACCTCTCCCTTCAATGCCATAGGGTGCTCCCTCAATAGCCCCACCCCACACATTGCCAAGGATTGGATGTTGTGTGCGGTCTGCATCAATGTGCTTGTGTTATACACAGCCATGGCTGTGTAGAAGCACCAGATTATACTTGTTTCACAGCACACATAATGGGCAGCTAGCTAGAGATATCTGCTACATTCTGCTAAAAGTGTTGCTTACAAGCTATCTCCACCTGTGACAACAGACATAGCACCACATCGACGCTACACAGACATCCTGTTACGCTGTGTGTGTGGCGAGGGGCTCAGGCGCAGATACAGACAGGCAGACAGCAGAGCGACGGTACAAGACTTGTTTTATTCAGGTCAATATAAGTTGGCACAGTGCCCTGTTAGCTGGCACCGTGTATGTGGACCACCCACGGGGCAGGAAGGACGGGGAAGGCAGACTGCCGTGGCCGTACCTCGGCGTGCACCCGGGCAGTACGCTGGACTGGACGGGTTGGATGC
>JAOEGT010041179.1:0-22551 GCA_025447795.1 Speoplatyrhinus poulsoni | reverse complement strand
CAGCCGTTCTCTTTGGCACAGCCAGCCAGAGCATCTCTGTGTGATCGGGGGTTTATCAAAGCCCTTTTGATGCGGCCCGCGCCTTTAGCGACATGTCTGGGTGTGATCGTGGCCTCACGTTTTTCCTGTATGTAGAGGTAGCCTTCACTGCTAATAGGGCTGGTCTGTCTGTATTCCTGTGGCGCCTCTCTGATCCTCTTCATCAGCTGATACACTTCTGACCGAGTGCCCTCGAACCGGCTCCTCGTCTGGGTGGGAACGGGGAGAAAAGTCACCGACTGTGCAATATGTGGGTACCATCCAAATGTAATGTGAGCACAGAAACAAACTAACTGGAAGCTGAGACATTCCCAGTACTCGAGAATTAAAACCAGGCAGTCACTAACCTAATGAACCACAAGGGGGGCTATGGTTCATTCTTGGATTGGTAACAGGCATACCTTTGTTTTGCATGCTTTTAAAATCTGAATGTTACGGGTAAATATGTGAAATAAGTGAAAACAACCGCTTTCTCACATTCTGAATATTTATTTGCAGGGCTGTCTTATAGTGGTCGAAGTCGTTGGCAAGCTCAAAGCCCTGGTGATAAAAAGTGAAGACCGTCTGAAAGAAGGCCAACATCTGGAGAAGCAAAAAAAAAAAAATAACATCAACAATAATTTGTGAATGAGCACCGATACAGTCAGCAGCACACACACAAAGGTCATATGCCACTTAAAGAAATAATACACACGATCATGTATTTTGTTATAACGGGAGCTCTAGTTATAAGTACATGGGAGAGGCGAACACTCACTGGTTCCACACATTCAAACTTCTTCCTCTCCTGGATCTCCTGCAGTTTGCAGACATAGTCTAGTGACTGCTCCTGAAAGTGCTGCCTTATGAACTCCACCTGCATGTCTGCCTGAAGACACACAGGACACATCAGAGGAGTCATCAGAGGAGACATCAGGAGCAGCTCTTGTGATATGCTACAACACCATGTGCCATGCTAAGTGTCTTTGTAAGAATGAAAGAGCTGCTCTGCTACTGTATTTAACTACCATATGCCGGATTACAAATCACACTTTATTTTGTTGTCTGGCTTGTAGTTCTTCTAATCCAATGTCACTTACTGTTATGTGTATTTTGTCTACTGCATAGTTGCCTACTTTTGGCCAAGAGATGGCACTATACTGTATACAATCATTGCAATTGAGAAAAACAATCTGCTAAAGCTACAGTACCACCAAAAGATTATATAAAAGTGACTTACAGGCTGAAGCGACTTCTTAGTTTTTTTTTCCACTTAACAAAACACTTCTTGATAAGTGTGACTATTAGCCTACTCTAGTGCAATGTATAGTCAGCAAAATAAGGTACTAATAATCCAAACTAAAACATTATCCTGAATAATTTCAGATCATTGTCCATTAGCAATGACGATATTAACACCAAAGATGAACAATGGGGCGTAGTGACATCACCCATTAAACAGCCTCTATTACTGTAAATTAGCAATGAAGACAAGTTTGCTTTTATCCATTTCACAGGTGGGTTATTCTTTAAAAATATTATCTCATAATATAACAAGTGAAAATAGCTTATGAACTGGGTTGACTTGTACTTGGTACTACTAGGCTTTCATTCATTCTGAACTGCATTGTAAGCACAACCCCCATTGACTTCCTACACTCAGGTTGTTGCTTGGTTACGGCCTGATGTGTTGTGCAGGAGTATGTGTTCATGAATAGGCTATGAACAAATCATTTTTGGCATATTTATTTACTTTTGAAAGGGATCTGTGCTTTAAAAGGCCAGATCACAAGAGTCACACAGAACAGAATGGCCTGGGATAAAAATGTCAACAGTTAATGTGCTTACTCGCTTGGCGTATGGCTATATGCCTTACATGGCTGTGTAGAAAATACACATCGACAAGGGAGGGATTTCTTCCTGTTTTTTGTACACCCCTATATCAATGTATCCCTCCCATGAAGGCTGGCTGTTCACAATTCCATTTTGCTTAAACTTTTCCATGCCTCTCCTTTCTGATCAACAAACATTTCAACACCACTCCTTTCTGATCAACAAACTACAAACACATACTAGAACTGTTGGGGGTTAAAGTAAGCGGTGCACTGTTATAGCAGGCCCTTTCTTTCCAAACTAGCCAGGAAAAGTCTATGTTACTGCCAGGCAGGTCACTGGAAAGAAAGTCACAGACCAAGGTCATCCCCTTCACACCGGAGCTAAAGGAAAAATAGCAGGATTCCCAAAGCAAGCAAATATTCCACACCATCCATTTTGCCTTGAATTGAGTTACATGCATTTTAGGCCTGTTCCCGTTTTTCCAATTTGTGTCAGAGTTGATGAGAATTACCTCCTGTAGTTGTGGTTCCTTCTTCTTTGCTGACATGTTCAGAAGCTTTTCCAAGGAACTGTAATACTTCTCTGTTTCTTTCTCATACTTCTTCTTCTCCCCCTTAAAACATCAAGACAGATTAAAGTCTAATCCATGTAGAATGACACGACATCAACAATATGTGCAGGTATATAGTTAAGATATTAGGAGAATATTGCTAATAACGTTAGGCTGACCATATTTTCAGCGGAACATAAACGGGATGTAAAAATCTAATGAAGGTTATACAATACCCTAGCTGCACCCAGTTGCTCTTTCCTGAACTTCTCCAAGGGTTTCATTAATGTTTCTGTAATGTTCCTCATCTAGAAGTCAATGAACACACCAAACAGAAGTAAGTTTGGAGACAAAGATGCTGAGAACCACTGGTTTATTTCTTTAAATCATCACATTCCTGCTATGTAAAAGCCACTTCCATGTAATAGCATAGCAATGTGCAATGCTCATTAACAGTTGCACTATACAGATGGAGATCAGCTGTTCAACAGAAACCTATCTTTATTATTATCATAATCATCACTTCATCCACCTATTCGTTGTTTGCTCAATTTAGTACAGACATGGATTGAGTATGTTTTACGGTTGCAATACCACATGCTGATAGGATTTTCATATAGTCCTTAAAAATAAAACAGATACATAAAAATATGGTTGCTCTCCAACAACAAACCAGTAGTCATGTTGTATTGGACTCCCTTTGTTCAGATCTTTTGCTAGCTTGGCTACACGACATGCCCGGGCCTGTTTACTGTGATGTCAGCCTGCAATAACGAGTAGTGCTGTCTTGAGCTACACGTGTACCATTATGGTCTCAGCCTGGCCCAGCACCAGTACAGAACAACTCAGTCAGCTACTGACAACGGGCCAACCCATAACCACAGCCTCCGTGGAAATGACATGGCTTTGATAAAGTTGGGTCAATCCAGAGCAAAAAGCTACGAGCAAAAAGCAACTGGGCTATCATATCGATATGAGAGTTTTGGGGTTTGTACAAATGTAATAGATGAATGGCTTGCGTAATACATAGCGTGGAATTTCTCAGAAAAACAACACATTTTATCATTAACAAGCACGCAACACTTCAGCTCACTGAATAATGTATATACAATAATGAGTCAGATGTCTTGAAGTGTGTTTCAAGAGATAGATCTACTGTACTATCGTATTTGCCATCGCCAACGAAGATTTTGACTTTTTTTTTTTTTTACTTTGACTTTTTGCACTTAAAAGGCATGGTCATTCTTTCAACTTCGAGCTCAGATCAAATCAGTATCGCTCCGCGGTCCTCCGTATCACAAGTCGAATTGCATTGTGAAGCCTAGTACTACGGCTTTGTTGATACGGGCGGTGTTCCCCACTTTGTTTATGTTCCAATTTACAGAGCCAGTGCTGTGTAGAAGTATCAGACTATTTTTTTCAACATGCACAGAGAACAGTAAGATAGTGAAATGTGAGGAGATATTTGTTGAATTTGACAAGCTTAGCTTGCAATAGCTGACTTTACCTTTAATATTAACCTTCTTTCACCAAAGCAGTACACTGTCACAACCTTCTACATATTAGAGGCATAGTTACTGTTTATAGCAACTTTAATAAGTAGCAGCAAGGATTTCTGATGACATACAGTTTGTTGAAATTGCTGCTGACCCTGCTGCCTTTCAGAGCTTCCAAGGTTTTGGTTAGTGCAGATATACTGTACAGTAACCCTTAAAGGGGCACTGGAAACATGTAGAAGGTGCTGCTACAACCAAAATACTCCTTATCCCCTTGCTGGAACCCGTTTACACCCATGCAGCAGTGGGGTAGAGGAACGAACACTGCAATAGAGTATGTGACCAGTTTGCCTATGGTCACAGAACACAGAATAAGATACTTTTCTTTCTCAGGTTCTCAAACAGGTTTGAACTGGTTGTGCTCACCATAAGCTCTCTTTGTTCTTCCAGGTTCTTGAGAAATGAAGAAAACTCTTGTAATGATTCATCTATTTAAAAAAAACAACAAAAAAACAACAATGACATACATTTACACAGTCGGGAATAGAGAGAGATAAAGAGGCAGCACAAAAAAATGCATGCCATGTACACATGCATGGATACACAGCTCTCATGGATGTACACTTTCAAAACTTCCTATATAATACATGCATAGCAGCAACCAACTATTTTCCATGTAAAGCTAGAGTAGTAATTGCATCCACAACAGATAATGGCATCACACATTTCTTGACATTACTTTCGTTTGAGAACAACAAACTGAAACATGCCTTAAAGCTGTTTTGTGACAGGGCGCACTACAAACAAGGAAAGGAACCCAGAAGAACATGTTTTGATAAGCTACAGGCAACAGTGCCAGAGCCAAATTACATTTGGGTTCTTTACCTTCTTGGTAGGGCATCATTTAGACACGTTTCAGTTTTGGTTTTAGAAGACAAAACGTGACAAAAGAGGCACCCTCAAGCAATAAATATTACATCGTCAATAGAAGGCAAATGTTTTGCCCTTCACACATGGCAATGTTGACACAGTCATTATGGCAACATTGAAAACAGATCACAATAGAATAGTCACTTTAAGTACTACAACAGTTGCACAAGTAAATGGTAAAAAACAAAGTTTTGAAAATGATATAGCGTACGGTAGATTATTCATGTGATGTTGTGTAAAGAATCCAAAGCAAACACCATGAGTATGTGGTTTCTTTGGTAGGAACAAAACTAGCGGTGGGTGGGTGTAGAGGCAAAGCCACACTTACCAATGCATTTCTCATCATCTGTCTTTGCATCTCCAATGTACTCAAACTGAAACTCTCCGAGGCACTGGGCAAACTTTCTCTGAGCCATCCCGAGCTCTGAAAATAGGTTTAGAATACATTTTGTTTAAAAGCTTTATTCAGCCTATGCTCATACAATGGTTAGGTTGGACAGAACTACTGTATTGGGCTATGAAGTGGCATGTGCAGCTTATACAGAGCCCGTCAGTGCTATCAAAGTCATAATACTGTAATGCTGTGCTGTGAGAAATGCTACCATGTAGATAGAAAAGGCACACACAGGCTATAGAGCAGCTACAGTAGCTCTTTGCAAACATCCTGTTACTTGTGCCACATCCTGCATTGCATTACAACCCTCTCTGCAGTCCTATGAGTTAACACATATAACATATATGATGGACAGGTGTCTGTTTATGCAGAACATACAGTAACCCAGGCTGTAATGTATTGATGGAAATTAATGATTCAATGCACCCAGTGATGTAGACAATGTAACATGGAAGGGGGAGATCTACAAAAACATTTAAATAATCAAATAATAATCTAATCAGGTAACCTAGGCAATATTTCAGCCACAACAATGAAATAAAAAGCATAGTCTAAAGATCATTCAACATAAGAAATGTACAGTAATTAACTAGTAAAGATAAATGTTAACTTTGTTTTTAGGTTCACGGTATAAAAAGGTTTTATCGTGGGACGGTGGGACCCACCCAAAATCATCCCCTGAGTGACCCACACATTACGCACTAATAATTCCAAAATTAAAGTTAAGGACAGACACTCCTAAATAATTGATCAAAGTCACCATTTGATTTAGCCTAAAAGTGAAACAGCCTGCCCTGTACTACCTTTATCCATTTAAGCCTGGGACATCACTCAGGCCATATTTTTGAGCCCATTCGTTGCAGTGCAGTTGCTGTTGACGGGGGAAAAACCCTATGTCAGTAGATATGACAAGTCCTGTGTTATCTATTCCGAAGCAGTTACATCTCCCAGAGGTGGGAATCTCTGCTCTGCTGCAATCCCCAGGGAAGATGTGAGAGAATGTAACCAGAGTATTTTAAGAGAGAAGCTATGAGCGGTATTTTAGCAGTGCCATTGGCTAAGACCAGTGGCAACTGGCTAAGATTCTATGGGTGAAAAATAAACTTGCCTAGAAGCTGATGTTATAATTGTGCACAAATTGTGTTCACATAGAACATAGAAACAGATTGCTCTGATAAAAATAATCAAAACAAATTAAGACCTACCAAACATGTTTCAAGTTTGCTACACTGTCTGACAAAATAGTGTTATTCTGAAACTACCCATGCCAACTTCACCCAAACTCAGACATGAGACGTTATCATTTGTGTTCTTTGCATAGCTTCAAGCTGTGTGTACATGCGTGCAATTAATTAAATACTAGCACCTAAAGCTTAATGTGAGTAGTTTTTTGTTGCACAAAGGGCACTGATTCGGCCTTACTAACTTTTTGTTGCCAGCGGTTCACAAATGCTCTTCAAACTGACCGCACATACTGTAGCACAGTGTCCATGCACACACCAGAAATACAGTATAGACTCACAAATGACCCGCGGAACCTGTGGTCAATACCTTAGTTGGGACTGATTGTGTGTTTGCCACTACAGGAAGATGGGATATACACACTGAGACAGCCTGCATATAATTTACAACTGATTGTTCCATGAGTTGGTCTTAAAATAGCATGGTTTCACAGGAAGACGTTTTCTCCCTATACGGATGACGTAAAGTTTCTTCAGAAGTAAAATGTTTCAAACAGCATCGTAATGCACAGGAACACACGACTGTACAGTACTGTACTGAATCAAATGGCTTATCCTTGTAATACAGTAGCAAAGCCAACTTCATGCCATAAATTAAACCCAGTGCACATTTGACTCGCCCGATCCACCACAGACAACACATCATAAGCCATTGCACAAGGAGCAGTGAGTGCCTGAGGTGCTTTAAATCTTCACACTGGGATGGTCCTTTATAATAGTTGATGAGGACAGAAAGGCATGTGAGAAGGCAAGCATTATGGGATGCCATAATGGTTGCATGACTACAGTATAATCACACAGTGTGGGTAGTTTAGGCTACGGCAATTAGATGAGAGGAGGCAAGCTATAACTCATATTGCACACTGAGGACCATCACATTTGTAACGTGCAATGTGTGTAATGTTCTTGAGCTTTTGCCTTAAATATGGGAGGGATATACACATACACATTGTGTTATTTGAATGGAGGGGCATTATTGTCAAAACACAGGTCTGTCCAGTCATTATTTTGGTAGCAAACACACATACCAGCACCACCGCTGCACATGTGATGTGCAATAGCCATTTAATGTATAACCAACAACGTGAGTCTAAACCTGCCTAGCAACTACTGTAGACTATGGAATCAAAACAGGGTTCAAAGTATTGTACAAGAGCCGCCCTCTACAAAAGTCCACATTGGTCCTTTTGAGTCTAATCAATATTCATTCACGTGAGAAGACGGCTGACGGCTCAATATTGGCAGCCTTTGACATCGTGCTGTCACTTCACAGCGGCGGCGAAAAGGCACACGTTCTTTTGACTCTGGCACCGCTCAACTAACAGTAATCCCACCCAGACAGACTTAGACACTCCACAGCACTGCCAGGTGCTCAACTGAACCCACCGCCCCTAATGTCTTGGATCACGGCCAGGCTTGGGCAGGGCACCTGTGTGTGAGCAGCATGATGACGATGACACACTTAACAACCCAAACTTAGAAGGGGGGGGGGGGGGCTGTCTAACTGAGCCACGCTAACTGCTGTCCACTGCCTTGTTATTGTTTGAGCTGGATGCATTTATGCGAGAACAAGGGCTTTGGTTACTCTTTAACTCTGCATTTCCATGAGGACATTACATACATTTTTTCTGTATGTGTAGACAGATTTTCCAAAGGATTAGACCACGGTCTCAACATTCAGTGTCTGTTCATGGCTACCTCACAATCTGTTTAGCCCAACTACATTAAAACATTAAAACAGACACCACATAAAATCACTTTATGAGTGCTTATTATGTCTAATGCCTGCCTAATTCATGTTATCTGACTCCACAGGGATTGTGCACACGTAAAGATTGCTCCAAAACACAGACAAAAATAGAGTGGAAAACTCAGAGGCCACTCCTCCCCATACTTTGACAGTAAAAACATGTTTTGACAACGGTGCACTGAACCTGGTGTAAGCCCGGCACACAAAACTAATACCGTGTAGGAAGGGCACTGTTCTCTGTGTATATCCCAAATAAATACCTTATTGAAAGCAGTAAAATGAGTAGGCAGATGTCTGATCATATCTGTAGTGTTAACAGCATGTCTCACATGCATAGTGAACGAGTTGGAGGTGGACATATTTTATGTTAATCAATAAGCATCTTCAATCCTGACCCCAACCCCAACTTAAATTTAAGACAACATGGGTGTTATCATTTTCAGGTGGAATGGATTAGAATTTCAAAGCAATCCTTTTTGTCAGTGATGAAAGTCATTGTTTGCAGTGCACAATAACAATGGTGATGTCAACAGATAGATTTGCATTCCGCTGATTAGCCCCATGTGTGATCAAGGCCCACTAACTTTATGATAAAGTATCCAGCCTTCTCCCCTCCACTGTACTACAGAACTGCCTGCAGATACAGCTCTGGTTTGCTTGACTCTCCAAAGAGAATCTGAGAAAATATGAGCAGTTCCATTTAAACATCATTAAAATCCATTGAATTGTAGCATTATTTGTCTGTAAAACACTCACAATGGGAATAACCTCTCTTTCACTGTGTAATGTTATAAGAGGTACTGGATATTACATGATCAGTGAAACAAAAACAAATGTGTCCAATGGTAAGTCTGCATAAAGATGCATTTAACTGATATCAGTTGCTATCCAATAGCAAAGAACACAGGCCTAGACACACACATAAAAGTCCAAGGCAAGTGCGTGCATCTCCAGGGTTTTGCCTTTTAAAGCAAGGCATTTCCCTGAAAACCTGGGAGCTGTCAAACTTGGCTTGTTTCTGTGTAGAAAAGCAGAGGCCCCCTGTTTCTTGGCCTCAAAATATGAGTCATAGTGACTCCACCTTATATTAATCTGACGCCAGCCAAAGTCTTTAAAACCGGAAGGGGAAGGCACTGAACTATAGGGCACAATCCATCAACTTATTAGAGAAAGATAGCATTCATTACTCAATTACTCCTATTCAAGGCAAAATAATACATTGGCCTGCTCCACATAGAGAAAGACTGTCACTTAAATGTAACAATTCAAAATCTTAAAACTGAAGGAGAAAGGCGTGGCATCAGTGGCGCAGGAGATGTTTTTTAGGTGGGGGGGATGAAAGTGGGAGGAAAAATGTCTCAGTGTTAAGCCTGTACAACTATGCTTTTTGTTATTAAAACAAAATATGACGCCGGGGTGAAATCTGTCCCACCCGGGATTTGAACCCCGCTCCCCCGCGCGAAGGAGAAACACATTATAAGGTCACTACCAGAAACTTATAATAAATAGCACCATTGCATGTATTGAAGTATTTGAGAGTAAGATTTACGTAATTTATGGCTGCAGTGCAACATCTTGACATCGTTACACATGGTTTTGACATAGACTAGGCTCTACACTGGCCAACATGCCTACATGATCACTGGTCAACAACACATGCCATTATATATCTCCCTATTAAAAAAAGAAGCAAACCGCTCTGAAATATTCCACATCCTAGAATGGTCAATGTACAAACCTATGTTATGCACAGGGGAATTGTCAAGCTTTTAGGGAAGCCAAAAAAGCAAGGGGAGATACTAACATAAACACAAGAACAGTACATCAAAGAGATGGTATCTGATGATCCAAGATGAAAACTAACCTTACTGTATGGTAGCCTACAGTAAAGTTTTGTGTTGTGCGATTATGAGATACAGATCGATGTGAGACAAATCCTGGTGCGCTAAACAAATGTCTAAAGCAAGTCAATATAATGAAAACTATAGGAAGTCATAACTAAACATTATCTTAAAATAAAACAATGTAGGCTGACTTACCCTGTTAGATATAGATATATAGATATTGCCTATAGCCTACATGTTTGTCATTTACATCATTTGTCAAGTTCGTGCATTGAGACTGGTGGAATTATAAGATACTATAGCTCTCAAAATCATTTTGTAGTTCTGTCTTCTTCTCTCTGATATTTCAGAAATATAATTTGAGAAATGTGCTATTATTTCCTTTGTCATACATAAAACACCATTAGCCTACATGCCAGGTACAAATAGCTTACTTTACAGGCATGCCTATAGCAACAACCAAGGAGGGTGGGACATTGAATAGTGGACTATAGTGGACTTGCCAATGCTGGTAGCCTTATGATGGTCATCAAAGTAGGAAAATAAACAAATGTAACTCTTTCTTTACGAAACTGTGGGAGATTTATCCCCCACTGCGTCCCTGGGTGGCGTCCCTGGGTGGCGTCCCAAGAGTATAGGAAGTGGCATTGGTGGCATATCAAAACAAAGTGAAAATAGATCAGTGGTCCCCAACCCTCGTCAGTGGGGGCCCCTGTCCTGCATACTTTAGATGTCTCCCTGCTCCAACACACCTGATTTTAATTAATGGATTGTTATGGTGTGTTAAAGCAGGGAGTCATCTAATGCCTAGTCCACACAGATAGGTTCCTGCTTTGTTAATAAAAAATAAAAAAAGACCAATCCTGTCCATACAGCACTGTTTAAAAACAAATCTCCATACGCATGAAAACAAAATTGTATGATTTCAAGCCTGTGAAGAAAGACGCCTTTCAAAAGGTAATAAAGGCGCACGCTCACGCTCTGATGTTAAAACAGGAGATAATGGTGCACTTGTTACAAGCCAAAAACTCAGTTCACCCTGTCTACACGTGAACAATGATATGGAGTATATTTTACCCTGGAAGAAGTTTTGCAAAAAACATGATGTCATTTATGAGCATACTTGGTTTGCATGTAGGCTAAACCACAAAGAATACAGGTTTGTTAAACTAGCTTTCAATGTTGTATATCTCAATTAGAAATCTAATCACAGATGACTGCAGAAGCCAATACACATTAAGTAACCAATACACACATTTCCTCAAGCGATCCATAAAACATTACAACAACGTTGCTACAGGTCAAAGTTCCACTGTCAGTGATTCAGTCAGTTTTAATGTATTAACCAACGCCTGTTTGACTAATGTTTGTTATGATATTTTACACACACATATCTGATGAGCCACTTGGGCCAATATCTACCCAGTGCATCAGTGTGTACATGCCATGCCTTTCCCCCCCCAATCCTTCCTGTTCCACTCGGACATCTCTGCCACACTGCTTCCACTTTTTTCCTCTGCAAAGCTCTGACCCCTTCCCCATGTTTTCTCACACACTGTCCATAGGGGGAAGGAGGGCGGTGGGTAGGGGCGAGAGAGAGAGAGAGTGCAACACCCCCCCCTTCCCTACGGCATCAGTGTGTGACCTCCACAGAATGCAATGTATTACCTCATGGCTGCAGCCTACTCTCCCCATCCATTTAACATGAAAACATGCTTTTCCAGGGCTGGGCTGTAACATGGGCTGCTGCTCTACCCACAATCACATTTTCAATCTGATCCACTTTAAACCTATTATTATTATTATTATTATTATTATTATTATTATTATTATTATTATATGGCTTTAGTGCTTGTTGAATGCTCATCAAGTTGTTAAGGAGTTAAATGAAAAATGGGAACTGTCTACCAAAGTGAATAAAACATGAATCACAATTCACAAAAATAAAATAAATAAGCTGTTCAAATGTTCTAGTTGGCCACTGCGCCTTGATCTATAGAGGACAAGCGATGTTCCTCTCACATGACCACTCTTTAAATTCCATTTTAATGAAAGATTGGGATGTGGCTCTTTGGCTGACAGAGTATTTGAGATGATTAGCAAGGAGCGGCTAGTCAGAGCAAGGAAGCACGGTGTTGCACATTTGCACTGAGCAGCACTAGCTTTGATGGTCTATATTCATTTAAATGTATTCAGGAACCGACAAAACAAAAAATTTTGATTGGCAAAATAGAGTTGGTCAATTAAACAAAGGAAGTGAATCTGAGGAAATGACAGAGGCCGACTAGGATTGACCTACTCAGCAACTTTGTGTAACCTCGCTCTACAGCTCATGAGAATATGTTTTTGGAAAGAACATGTGAGAGTCACTTAGCTGAACGGACAAGCTCGCCTCACGATTACAGCTTGACCAAGCGGTCACAACACAAACACTAAAGTCAACCTCTCCCAACTGACTAATGTTTTTCTAAAATATTGCTAAGCTATGAACTTGTCAATATCAAAGCTTGTTATGGGGTTGGGTACTACAGATGGAACAGAGGTCCCTTGGAGGAAACTCACTGAAACAAGAGCGCATCGGCCGCATCCTCTCTATGTTGCTTTTCTCTCACGTCACATTTCTCTACAAGGCATTGTATTTACCACAGGTTATAAAGGCATCAATGAATGCTAAATTATATACCCTATAACATGGTTTACATGGTTTACCCTATAACATGGTTTAGATGACTCTAAACATGGTTTAGAGTCATCTACTGCCATAAAGCTGATAGCGAGTCGACACAATAGGGATTTAAGAATAAGGCAAAGACACTGAATTCTCATCAAAGCCTTGGCAGAGATCTTGCTCCAGCCATGACAGTTATATATGTCATAGCTTGGTCCTCCTACTGCCTACCAGTCATAGAAAATATTAAAGACGTAAGTGCCTCCCAACTGTTGTGCAATTTTCTCTGATCTGTCCAAGAACAGAACTGCAGACTAGTGACGACAGTCTCATGAGACAAGGTTGTTACAGCGGCGTGCCTGTAATGACAGCTTGGCTGTGCTCCACCCTGGAACTATGAGTGAACAACACTGTTCCTGTATGGAGAACACCAATTGAAACTACCACAAACACAGTATGTGTACATCAGATATACAGTGACAGCCCAATACCCACACATAATGGAATTAATTCCTGAGTGTAAACATGCGTAGGTGTTCTGTGTGTGTACAGCATGTGTCTGTAAAACTAATTTGGCATAATCTTCAAAAATGCAGCTATCCTATTCATAGCATTGACTGCTGCAACATTCTTTCTCTGACTGTACGCCAAAGAAAATCCCTCCGGTTTTCCCCAATAGCACCAAAAATGGATAAGTGAAGCCATATAAAGCCACATGAAACAATCCAATATTTAACAGACCATCGCTCTCCATCCACTAAATTTTACAGGAATACCTAGTATGCTACAGTACAGGTTTACTTTTACTGAATGGATCAGGCAAAAAATGAGTTTATGTAGTATTGCACTGCACACTAAATAAGATGGTTTTAATATAAATACAATACAAGCAAGAATATATGTGTATAATGTGGCAAAATCGCTTATTATATCAGTCCTTGCAGCATATAAGGTGTGTAAAAATGTGTACCAGTAGTGTTTACATGTTCTAACTATTAGGCTAGACGAATTCTTGAAAATGCACACCTGAACTTTCAAGAAATTTGGAAAACACGGAGACCATTGCCTCATTATACATGGCTTCAAACTACAGGAAAGCAATTGTTATGCATAACTAATGCTGTGTTTACGATATCCTTATAAACAACAAAAAGGTATGAACACAGTCGAATTGCCTCAGCTGTAAATTATACCTTACCTTAAATGTTGGCATCTAACGTATGTAAAAGTTAAATATGTAAAAACGAATGGTGGGCAGCCATTTAGCAAACTGTGAAACGTTACTGTAGTTAGGACAGAGTAACTTACGCTTTGTTGCATTAATGAGATTCTTCCCATCCTTGTACAGTTCTTTGATAAACCTGTTGGTTTTGTCCAATTCAGCTTCGTGTGCCTTTATTTTCTCCCTAAAACTAGGACTGTCCAGATAGCATTCACTGAATTCCAACGGGTGTAATCCCATTTCTTTGATATACTGCTAGCTGGGTTTGCTAGCATAGGAACCTGGTACAAAAAGTTTAATGTTTTGTAGCTAGCAAACTATGTTAAAAAACTAAGTTTCTCAATGAAGATTTCGTTTTGTAATGTTAGCCTAGTTAGGTAAAACATACCGACAACGTAATTAGCTAATGTATTTAGCACAGTAATTTCGGCTCAAGGGTGTACGGTGCCGTAACGTAGCTTTCCCAGTCAAATCCCAGTTATAAGTTACCGTACTGTATCCTCATAACAACACAAAAGAAATAAAGCGCAGGCTGCAAGGTACGTTTGTCCTGTCTATCACTCAGTGTTGCAAAAAAAAAAAAAGAGTAGAAAAAGCAAATTATATGTGTCCAGACTGCAACGTCCGTTACGTAGCCCACACACATGAACAAGGTGACAGATTGGGAAAAAGACACTGTCACTGACTGACCGTGGGCGTGGTGAGTGGAACTCTAAAGGTTCTACCACTCACCACGGGAACTATTTCCCAATGGTGAAGCGTTACTCCCAGGGCTGTGTGCAAAGAAAATCGTCAATTAATATTGTATTTAAATGTATCGAAACGTGTATTCAGATTTGGGGAGTATATATTTACTCAGAATGTTTAACGACAGATCGAGAGAAACATTATAGTGCCAATAAAATTAAACACACTGGACACGTGGATCAGTGGATTCAAAAGGTGGAACTATAAGCAATATACATGTTTCACTCCGGGTTATTTACTGTATGGACACATCGGTCGATTGTTAAGAAATACATGCATCTTTGTACTTATTGACGTATATTTTAGTTTCTTAAAATATTTATATTACAAATAAATACCTTATCAGTATAATACGTATACTGTTGATGTTTATCAGTAATGCCAGCTCGGCTACCTAATATTTAGCAGGGGAATGTGGTTGCTAGCTGGTTTATGTAACGATGCTAACAGCATTAATTTGTATTGGTAACATTTTCTTTATTATATTATTAGATTTAACTTCTATAACAAACAGAAAACCAACTTTTATTCAGTCCCTCTCATGGTCTGACCCAAGTAAGTGAATGTTATGTGTATGTGCTAGATAATTATTATGCATGTGGTTGATATGACTGAGTGTATTTATAATATATTTTATAATACACTTTATTGTATTGTGTGCAGTTTGTATTTATTTATTTAATAATGTAAGTATTCCATAAAAAATGTAATTATGCAATAATGTGAATTGAGGCACTCCTGTACAGTGCTCTGAGTGACTGAATGGTTAGAAAAACGCTTTGTAAATGCAGTCCATTTCCATTACCATTGTCCTCTTAAGTCAGGTATGCCCAATGCCAGCACAAGGCCAAAGCGGGGTAGGAGGACCCGGCGGCCACCCAGGGAGGATCCTGCCAGAAACGAGTTGGTTTCCAGATCTCTGGAAAGTGCCCAGCAGTGCCTGTTTAACCAAGACTATGGAATTGCATTTGTACATTACCTTCTGGTCCTCAATCTTGCACCTGTTCTGAAGGATTTTGCAAAGGTAAATCCATTAGTACACTAGATTACAGTTTCAGTTTT
Organism: Speoplatyrhinus poulsoni; assembly: GCA_025447795.1. Classification (NCBI taxonomy): domain Eukaryota; kingdom Metazoa; phylum Chordata; class Actinopteri; order Percopsiformes; family Amblyopsidae; genus Speoplatyrhinus; species Speoplatyrhinus poulsoni. The sequence goes on along the minus strand of JAOEGT010041179.1, from coordinate 6,793 downwards.
GAATTTGATATTTCTGCTTCAATTGCTCATAAATCTTAAATATTTTCATATACTAGTCCTCATATTTTGTAACTGGTAGAACCTCTTTGACGTCATCGTCCACCAATAGCTACAAAAGCATTACGGAATGCCTTGTGTGTGTTCACCATTCCACATAAAAAACATTGTCTATGAATAGATACAATTCTGTGCTGTTGCTAATCTCCATAGGAGTACGAGACTTGCACAGATTTTGTAGCCTGGTGTAAACAGACCATTATCACTTTGTGAATAGGTCTGGCCGTGTTCGCAGTCTATCCTCCTCCATGACGTAGACCTCTGGTTCATTTAGAAACTATTGGACAGCGCTGAACCAATCGGTGTTGCTACAGTTGTTAGCCTTATCAAGTTCGACCACAATTTCGAAACACGCTCGACTTCAACATCATCTCACTAACCCATGCTGATTTGGCCGCCAGCACTGTGGCTGTGCGAACACTAATGTGATCAGGGTTTCCAGACTGTAATCTCAGCTAAATAAATTGAGCTGATAGAATAATCAAACTGCGAGAGAGGTCCAAACGTTGGTTGTTGTCGTACAACCAAAGAACCTGGAACAAAATTCTTATATGTTTAGAAATTTTGTATGACCATCTCATAGTGTAACTGGTGCTATGTGTGCTATGTCTACTAGCCAACCAATAGCAATGCAGTGTAAATTGGCCACTGATCTGTGACACCGGTGCCAAACCTAAATGTAACAAAGCTAAAACAGGCTAAACTAAATGTTTGGGATTCCAACAAATAGGTTCAACATTCTCCTCCATCTCCTCCTCTTCCTTGTCTTTGGATTTCTTTTCAATAAACCTAAAAAAACATTATTGCAATGACTTGATTCTTGCATAACATCATTGTTTACCACTATGTAAGCACATGTGATGAGATGTATACAGTATGTGTATATTGACTTCCATTGTAGCCTACCATTTAGTAGTTATCAATGTACATATATTTTCATACAGCACATCAATCTTGATGTTCTCAAGTTTATTAGATCAAAGTAATTTCTTCTTTGCACAATACATTTCCATGAACTAAAACAGTTGTTGCTGCTGAAGGAGAGTTCACATGCATTTTTTAGCCTAGACAGTAATGTGTTTGGATAAAGTGAAATCTCATTTCATTCAATATTTTTATAGTGTTATTACTTTTGTGTGTCTTTGTCTACTGCATTGTTATATTCACTACCTTGATGTTGCAGGAGTCCTTTAGGTTCACTCTCTTTAAGTGGGCAGATGAGCTGGACTCTCTTGGACGCATTCAGGATCTCTTTGACTGCTATGAACAAGCTCTGGAACTGTTCCCAGCTGATGAGGTTATCCTCAACAGCATGGGCGAGCACCTGTTCAGGTATTATTTTCTATTACATGAGCGAAATATAAAAACATGGCAAATAATGGATTTTTTCTTGTATTCATTTAAATGTTAATTAATTTGATCATATCAAAACCAGTTAGAGCTTTTATTGTGTAAGTGTGAAGGCCTTTAATATTTTTAGTATCATTTAATATTAATATATGAAGGTCTCGATATTGCATATTGTGTGATGCAGTTCGAAGGTAATTTACATTATTCCAAAACGATATCAGTAATGTGGCAGATATCAGTAATGTGGCAGTTAAGTGTTTGGTTTGTTTAGTTTGTTTGGTTTACGGCCCATGAGCCAGGCCGTAACACATTGCATACATAATACTGTTACCTGTTGAATATTATTCTGAAGTTCTACAAGCAGGTCTGTGTGCAATATAGAGACAAATGCCAAGGTGTGTCTGTAGGGTGATCCCTTCACACTGTCTTTAAACATAAACACATTCAACACAACATTGTTTGATTAAAAGAGCAATGTGTTTAATATGTTAAAGGGTCTAGGGCTAGGCTTAATTACTTTTTTTGTGGAGCTGACCCTTTTCATTAAAGGTTATGTTGTAAACGTTTTAAGACCTGCGTCACAGGTTTCAAACCAATAACCTTTTTTATAGACTAACCCGTATATTTCTTGATTCCACCTCTTTTATGCTCCAGAATGGGGTTTAGAGATGAGGCTGCAGGGCATTTTCACAAAGCCCTGAAGCTGAAACCAGACTACCCAGAAGCCAGAGAGAACTTCTACCGCGTGGCTAACTGGCTGGTGGAGCGCTGGCACTTCCTGATGCTCAATGACCATGGGAGGAACCAGAAGTACCAGCAGGCCATTCAGAAGGCCGTGCAGAGGGGCTGCACTACTGTATTAGACATAGGCACTGGCACTGGAATCCTTGGGTAAGGTATTATCATAATAATTTATACATATGGTGAATTTGACAATATTCTGTTGTAAGAGCCATTTAACCAGATTCGTGTTTGGCTAAAACCCTGAGTTCTAAATTGAGAGACATATTTCTGAATGTACTTTAACCCTTTTCACACATTGTTCCTGGTGAATGACCTGCATGACCGTGCAGGCACAGCTAGTGATTTTTACCTATTCAGACATGCAGCCCCATCCAGGGACATTTACCTCTTGCACCTTTTCATTCGTGTCGTGACCCTGGGTAGAGTAATACCGGCATAGTGCAATAGTCTGGACAGTCCTGCAGAGGGCGGTAGCTAATGCAACACGTTATGGATGCTGCCAATCGACATAAGCAAATAAAAGATTTCAGACTTCAGTTTACAGGTTACTTTTGAACTTCACGCAATTTGCATTTCTCCATAAAATACATGCAGCACATATAGGCCTACATCCTGTCTTGGGTCATTGTCAGCTGGACGCTATTTCTGTTTGTGCGGAAGCCCTGCTACACTGCGGTGTGCGTAGCTTTCACACCAAATACGACCTGACCTGGCGTTCAGGCGAGCCGTACCCTAAACATTTTTCTTGAGGACATGGGGTACTACAGTTCTTTGGTACACACCCAAGTTTGTAAAACAGCTTTGTTTGTTAATACATGGGTGTATTTATGTAGCCTGGTGTAACCATTCACTTTGTGAATATGGTCTGGCCACGTGTGTTCGCAATAGTTTCCTCCTACTTTGGTGTAGACCTCTGGGTAATTTTGAAGCTATTGGACAGCACTGAACCAACTAGCTGCTACAATTGTTTTGATCGCCTCATCTAGCCCTACCACCATTTCACTAACCCACACTGATTGGGCCGCCAGCAGGGTGGCTGTGCGAACGCTAACCTGATCAGGGTTTCCAGACTTTAATCGGCTAAATCGATTGAGCTGAGAGCATAGTGGGCGGAGCCAGGCTAGTATTTTAGTGTATGTGGTGGTCAATCTCAAGGTATTCTTATCTGCATAGAGTTATTCTTTTTCCCCCCCTATTCAGCATGTGTGCTAAGAAGGCTGGAGCTGCTGAGGTGTACGCCTGTGAACTGTCCAAGACCATGTATGAACTGGCCTGTGAGGTGGTGGCAGCTAACGGAATGAGTGGTAGCATCAAGATCCTCCATATAAAATCCCTTGAGATGGAAGTGCCTAAAGACATCCCGCACAGGTACGTGTCGGGTTGGATGCTCAGGCTTTAGCTGAATCCAACATGGAGGTGATTTTAAGGTGAGCTGTTTCAGATTACTTCAGATGATGAACTGTTTCAAAGATGATAACTGTTTGAATGAGTAGAGGACAATGGGAATGACGAGGAAATACAACACAATACATGTTTTCATTAACGGTTTGCAATTTTCAATTTCTCTGAGGAATTGTTTATGTTTTCATGTCAGAATGTTTATTTCCTCAGGGAGCTACATGCAGCACACATTGTGAACAGGTATTGCCTTGCACACATTATAACCTCACCTTCTTCCCCTGTTAGGGTGTCCTTGGTGGTGACAGAGACTGTGGATGCAGGGCTGTTTGGAGAAGGGATCATAGAGAGTCTGATTCATGCGTGGCACCACCTGCTGCTACCTCCACAGGTGACTCGTACCGTTCATGGTCGTGGCTGTAGGATACAGGGAGTGTGTTACATGAACACCTGTGTTAAGGCGTATGTGTCTCAATTAAAGACTATTCATATTTGAGGTCGACACCTGAACAAATGACACCACTACCTTCAGAATTCCCTCTGCGGCTTAAATCCCGTCGTACACACACAGAACGGACAGCCAGTGGACTGTGACGAGGTGTTTACTGAATTAGACAGTGTATTGGATCAGGATCACTAACACCACCTTTAAGGCATTATTTATCGGGTGTGATTAACGTGTTTATCATTCCAATGTGGGATATTAGTATGCCTGTCACACATATCGAGGTGGGGGTGTTTATGGTGATTATGTTAAATGGACTCTTGTGTCTTGTTACTTAGAGTGCCCAAGACACATTGATGGTTCCTTCGCAGACAGGCAGGGTCATTCCTGCTGGTGCCACTGTGTTTGGTATGGCTTTTGAGTGCATGGAGATCCGCAGACATCACAGGTAGACCCAATCAGCCCGTTTGAACAATGAATTTTACAACGATGACCTGCTTCTTGTAACGAAACTACTCCAAAATAATGATTCTTATACAATAGCCTATAACAGTTCCCACTGAGTGCTCATGTACGTTATTATTTTTGTAGTGTATGTATTCATTATGGGTTTTAGTGGGCCAGCATTAGGCTGTTTTAGTAACAGTTCTGGCTGTGCTATCTGACGTGTCTTCACAGACTTTGCGTGTCAGAGGTGGGTGGACTCTCAATGGCTGCCGTAGGGCACCTTCGCAGTCCAGTGAGCTGTAGCTCAGAGGCCGATGACTCTATGGAGCCTTACACCACAGAGCGACTAAGCAGACTGCCAGGGGGCTATACGGCCCTCACCCAGCCTTTCAGAGCTCTGGACATTGATTTCAACAATGTTCAGGTGAGGAGGGTCACGCTGTCATAAGTCCTAGACTTTTTGCCGTGTAGTGACGCATATTGTTGAAAGTAAATGGAATGGATTTTCCAAAGCTAATTTAGGATAGCTGAGCAAAACGAACAAAAAAAGGTTCTGGGGACTCGTGTATCAATGATTGCTAAGCTTTCATATGTTAAGATGGCATACTCGCAAAACTGGAAAAGTACGTACGCATAGAAATGTTCAGATGTATGAAACCGGACAGGTCCCACGTACCTTGCAATAAAGAGTCTGTGCAAAGAGAGGTGTGGCAGCTACCGGTGGAGGGTCAGGAGCTCTGGCCCTCACGCCACAGGGGGAAAGTGTGGCTGCAGTCACAGAAACACATTGCCAATACTATGAAAGAGATTATGTATGTGCAGAATTTAGGAAGCAGAATGGTATTGTAAAAAGTGATTTGTTAAAAGAACTGAGGATGCTATTTCATAAGTACATTTTTCATTAATTTGACACACCGTGTTTCTATGGAAGCCCGTTTATGCACGTTTAACAGACATTATTAAGTAGCCTCTTCAAAATAAACTGTAACATTAGACATTTAGGGTTTGGCCTTTCTGATGTTAAAATGAACCTCATACATGATGTAACTTTTATATTGTAGTCTATATCAGCGGATATAGTTAGGCATAGGCTATGTTCATTTTGATACATTACATTGCGTGAAAAACAGTGTACCGGTAAGCAAACTTTTCTTGCAAATGCAATTTTGATACATGAGGCCCCTGGTTTGTATCACAAACCATCGGAACCGGTAGACAAATGAATAGTGTTACATGCTACTATCTTTGTATTAATGTACATGTATATACCATTTCTTGTTAAAATAAATAATATAAATACAAATAGTATACCATATAATGCTATTCATACAGTATATAATCCACATTTTCTGCAAATCCTTGGTGCCTTTACAATGATTACTATCAGTACACGTTTTATATATGTTAATCTTATGTGCTTCTGTATGCTGTATATTACTGGTTTCACATAAACCTGCAGTACAGATTAAAGACTAGAATAAGAAAAAAGTAAAACAAACTCTAAACATAAGGTATTGAGAGATGAGCTGTGTTATGTACATGGCTGTCATAGTTCTGCTTGTAATACTGAGGCCCACCACTAGGAGCTGGAGGGGCTCAGCTCCAGGGCAGCACAGCAGTTGCGGTTACCTGTCACCCATGAAGGCCAGCTGGATGCCCTGGCAGTGTGGTTCCAGCTGCACCTGGACCAGGACAGCAGTCTGTCGACTGGGCCCCAGGAGGACACCTGTTGGGAGCAAGCCATCTACCCCGTCCACAGCCCCAACTGTAAGTGCTGCTGTATACTGTCCACCCTGTCCACACTGTCCACAGCACCGATCACAATTCTGAAACAGTTAGAACTGTGTTGAAAATACTAATAAAAAAAAACAGAAAGGAGTGATTTGTAAATAAGATTAACATTGGACTCTATTGGAAACACCACAACAACATATTATTTTATGTGTTGTGACTTAAATTGTACTGTGAAAATATACACACGTTTCAAATCTGATGGCTGCAACACACTCTAAAGGTGTTGGGACAGTTGACTGTATGCCACTGTATAATTTCCTTCATCTTAAGTGTTTGGGCACTGAAGACACCTGTTTGAGTGTAGAACGTTTCATTTTCCTCCATTCCTCTGTGATTTACAAGGTCTCAAAGTACACAATTATACAGGGCCTTTGTAGCCTTTGTTTGTGCGTCATTATACAGCCACACTTCAGCTCAGGTCAAGGTTGAAGACAGGCCAATAGAGCATTCACACTCTGCTTATGCAGGCATGCACCTGCGCCTACTGGAAAAGGCAGGGATGTGCCTAGAAAATAACACATTTGGATAGTACTATATATTGATATAAAATGTTTTATA
>JAOEGT010041169.1:0-22554 GCA_025447795.1 Speoplatyrhinus poulsoni | reverse complement strand
AAGTTTGGGGTCCCTTGCTGAAGCTGCTGCCCCCGCGACCCGACTCCGGATAAGCGGGAGAGGATGGATGGATGGACAATTCTGATAGAATTAGTTACACATGTAAATATGTTTGTAAAAGGCTTTGTTATTGAGCTAGAGCAATTATTATTCTCGCTGTTTGATTAAGTTCAGCTTCTCGCACACATAGTTCAGGAACTGCAGATATATTGTTTAAGAAAGCTAGCAGGAAATCATTAAAAGAGAGCTTTCTGTTACCTGAAGAACGTGTTGCTTTAGAATTAAAATGTCATACCTTGCCTTCTTGCGACTAAGCGTAGCTCAATTTTGCTGAACATCTGATTTATCTTTCCGACTTTTTGATATGCATATGTTTTGTAATGTTGCTATTCACCTATTGTGTTTTTAGTTATTGCCAAGCTGTCAATCTGTGCAGGTGAGACACATGTGGTGTCTGGAGCCCATTTGAAAGGTGACTGGTGGCTGTTAGCTTCTAGCTAACTTTTGCATGTCAGCGCTGGTGACAGGGCGCGCTCCTCCTCCTCTCCCGAGGCTCCCCTTTTGTCCTCTTGTAGCCGCCCCTCCACACGGCTTGTTTTAGGCACAAGCAAAGGCAGTAATTGATTTCACTCTCCTCTCTGATTCAGGTCCCGCCTCTTAGGCGTCGTCAGCGCCTCTCCTCCAGGGAAACAGATGAATACAAGACGGAGCGTGAAGTTTATAGCCAACGGTCACAGAGCCTGACACCCGGTCAAAGCCTGCAATATGTGGTGGTTAGCTTCTGAATTGGCTCCTGAGAGGACTGGTCATATATATTAGAGGAGAACGTGTTGAGCCATGAAGAGCTGGAGATGGGAGATATTCAGGAACAGACACCGATGGTACAGAACCAAGCTCAGATCTGACAGCTTACATTAAAAGATTAGATGCACATGACTCATAGGGGATAAATAAACAGACTCAACCAGATTTAAGTGAATTTGTTTGCCATATATTGTAACAGGCCCATAAACTACAGTACACTACATAATGCTCCTCATATACCTGACGAAGATCCTAGAGAAACATAGTTTCACCAATACAGTGTGTGGGCTTATTATAGGTGTAGGAACATGGCAGGCAAGCCAGGCAAGTGCCTGGGGCCCCGAGCCGGGAGGGGCCCCTCACTGGCCCCTGAGCAGAACATCCACACATCAGTGAGAATACAATGCACAGTGTTGCAATGACACATTCAAAGTCCCCCAAGGCTGGGCCCCATGCATGTCCGATGCATGCATCCTACAGTATATAGTTCTATGCATGCAACATGTGGCCATTCAAACTACTGTAACATCTTTGAACCCCATTCATGTGTATTGTTGTGAAGGGCCCTATTCACCTATTTGCCTTGGGCTCCCAGACACTCTTGCATCGGGAGTATCTACACGGAGAATCTACACATCATTGTGCATGCAGTCAATTCTGTCTGTATCTATATCTGGCAGACAAGACCGCTTTACTTTTATTTGTTCTGAAGATACCTGAGAGCTGTTCTGAAGATACCTGAGAGCAGTAATACTCGTTAAGTGTAAATGTGTTCTTCATACAGCAGAAAGAAACTCTCCCTTTTACACTCCCACGAATAGTTAAAAGATAAACAGAACATTCATCATAATTGCAACCTTGTGACACCCCACTGTCTTCCTCTCAACAGGAATGACTTAATTAATTGCTGGAGTTGTCAGCAGTGACAAGAGGCTTTTACCCCGAAGACGAGAGAGAGGATGTCATGGCCAGCATTCAGACCGTCCGTCCTCCCTCCATTAATGACACTGTCTGTTCTAATCTAGACACCTCAGCGCAGATGTACGCCTTAACTTTGTTACCCAAGTTTGTTTTCCTCAGCCTCTTTGCGTATTTCTTCCCTATACGTAGAAAAACAAATGAGCTAATTAACAGTGAATGAGAAAATCTCCCTGTGTGTTACTGCATGAGGTGTTTCTGTGCAAGTTGCATCTTATGGGAGAGCTGTGATATTCTGTGACAGGAAAGCCTAAAAGTGGTGTTTGGTGTAATTATAATCATCGCTATCAGATCCCTTGGATCGTTAGCACCTCTCCAGGCTCAGGCAATTTGACAATGATGCTAAATGAATTATACAATAATTAATGAACTCAGTACAATTATGCACCTTCAAAATGAATCAACACTCATGCCACGCATTCCATACGATGCCCCACATACAATGCTATGTCAGAAATATGTGGAAAGTTTCCATAAAAATATCCAAATACATTTTCGCCTTTTGTGGTCAAAAAGGTTTGTAGTTGACGTGCTAGGAAATGTAAATATGCAGCCATATACTTATGACCGTTTAAATGTTGACACAGACACCGTGGCAAACTCTATTTGCCATGTGCTGCATTGGCTTGGCCATTCTAACAGTAAGCCTTGCACAGTGCATTGCAGTCTGAGGAATAGGGAATTTAAATTGAAGAAGTGGTTTTCCAGCCCACCTTGATTTTGCTATGGAAATTGAGACACATTAACATAACCAGCAGGAGTTAAGAACAGAAAATAATGAATCCTGGTGGGAAAGAGCAGTGCTCCTCCACCCTTACCTATGAATTAATAAGTACATACAGTATGTACTTAATGGTCACACCATCACACATTCTGAACTGCATTTCAACTTGTCCCTTGCATATAGATAGCTATTCTTCATTGTTAACAAAAACTGTCCTTTTTGAATGTTACAGCTCCCAAGGAATATAGGAAGTTTACAGGCAGGGCATTCTGCTGGAAGCATCAGATTAATGACCCAGTTCTGTGATATTACTATTCTGTCACTCGTCATTGGCTCACTATGGATTACATTAAGTAATAGGACTCACAGCATACAGTACACTTAAACCAGATATACCCACGAATATCACATTGTGAGCAGATGAGTTGACACTTTCTGTCATAATTTGCTTTAGAAATGTCATAAATCTATATTTCCCATGCCATAAAGCCGTTCATAATTTAGAAGGTGTTAACTTCATAACTTTTTGTCAGTATTGCCTTTTCACACTAGAGGCTGATCTTAATCCCATTCCATTTACGCTTTCAACAGCTAAATTCTATTCAGCTTACTTTGAATGCATGTAGGGCTCAGTTACCAGAGCCTGTTGCTAAGGCAACAGTACTTGGATGTATTGCAGGACCCCTAAGGCCCTGTCAGAGCAGAGTGGTGGAACAGAAATCCAAAAAGCAATCAAGCTTATCCGTCCTCTCACTAAGATGTATTTTAAAAGACATAATACTGTTGGGGAAAATAATTAAAGTTATTATTACACCTAATTCTTTGCAGTATTGTTGACAAACGTCTAGATACCGGCGAAGTCTATGAAGCGATTTAAGGTGCATTTTCAGAAGTCTCTGTTGTTACAATTACAAAAAAGGTTACTATAGCCTGTAGAGAACCACTGATCAAAAGGTATAACAACAATAATCTCACTGTTAATCAACACCTTCACGGCTATTTCATGTAATGGTTTATTTTGTTGGTGAAGTGCTTGAAGGTGTGTCATTACGGTATTCACCAGGGACACTCACTAGGGCCATTAAAATAGCTGTTCCTATTTAACAAACGCTACAACAATTAAACATTAAACACACATAATGTCAGTTTCTCAAAACATTCACCCAGAATACTCTCATTTGAACAAACAGCTATTATATTGTATGGACCTATGTCATCTTGAGTCCAGGAGATTTATAGTGATGCAATGCAGACTGACATTAATATACCTGATATAATTACAGGATGGCTCTTGCCTAATTATGGAGGTTTGGCAAACATTGATTAATACTTACTCTGCTCAGCGATTTAATGTAATGGCTACATAAAGACCTCCCAAAATGTCAATTTAAAAACCAAATGTAATGAGTTCTCAACAAATTACATATGTCCACAGCAAATCATATGTGCTTTACATATCAAAAGACTGTCAGTACCACAAATTTGTTCTTTATTTTACCCATATGGTCAGTGCCACTAATCAGCAGGCTGGCCGTAAGGGTCTAACTCTACCTACTATATTCTATTCATGATCTGAACCACTGTTTATGCCAAAGAACCCTCACCCACACTCAGGTGACAAACTGTTTTTATGGAGCTAGAATTCATTAGCATAATCAAGATGCTTGCGACCCAGTAGAAGGTTTTACACAAGCAGCAAGGCTAATGCATTTATGAATGTCTAATTTAATTGCTAAACATTTTAGAGCCATTTAGTTGATGGCTTTTCCAAACAGATAATCTGTCTGTTGGAAAATCAGAACAGAATAAGTTTAATGGCTTCTGTCACTAATAGGAAGCAACGCATTAACCCTTTTTGCTGTGTTTATTAGTGTCCCTAAAAGTGGAGTCACCATTAAAATATGTTACTTCAATTTAACACCCCCACTGCAAACATAACCAGAACCACAATAAAACATGCTCATTATTGTGCTTTTGAATATAGTTCAAAAGGAAGTTTGTTTGCCAAGATAAAAGATTCAATCTTGTGTTTAATGAGGACAATTCTGAGGTTGCCAATTTAACTGTGGTTTATCTATGGTTATTCTCGACAAATTTCCAATTATATTGGAGGCAGTACCATATGTTGGTGCTGTTGACGCTCTTTGCCTTGGCAACAACCTTTAACTAGTCAGTGAACACTGTTTCATAATAATCTGATGCCTAATGAAAACATCAAAACATACTTTTTTAGAGTTATGTAAAGTTTCCATGGAGTAGAAATACCATGCATGTAAAAAGCTGGACAAAAACAAAGTTACTCCTAGTTTTATTCAACCCTTAAGGCTTGCTTTTTATTATAGCAGCTGTAATTGCACAAAATGAACTAAACCCCTAGAATCTAGAAGATTAGTTTAAATGTCAAATACACTATTTCAGTCCTAATACCAGTTCCCCTCACTATAACGGAAAGGCAGCTCTGTTATTATTAACGATTGGGCAACTGAATTCAATTTTTGTGATGAATTTGTTGATTTGATCTTCTTTCCTCAATTTTTTCCCCTTTTGTTCTAAGAGGCACCAGCATGTGACAAATACGTTTTCAGTCAACAAATATCGTGCATGCACGTCTTGTGCACATTTATCTGTGTTCTAACTTTTTCAAAGCAAACTTGCAATGGCTTTGCCCGCCTTTGAAAACAGGCATCCATAGTGAATGCTGTCAATTCTCTTCCCAATTAGAATGTTTATCTGAGCTTAGCTCACCTATGGTGTTGTCTTTTCCTCTCATAGGGGTAATGAATTTTCATGAAGGACAAACACTGTGCTTCGGATAAAAAAAAATAAAAACATAATCTAGCAATGGAATTTAAATCTTTGGAGCTGGAATTAATTTCTCCAATTTGCCTATTGTTTTTACAGCTTTGGGTCACCGTTAAGTTTTAGAGCGGAAGTTGTGGGAGATGAACCAAGAGAGAGAAAAAGATAGAAAGTAAAAAATAGCCAGAGGGAGATGGAGAGAGCTATATTTCATGTTTATGCAAGAAAAGGGCCACAGAGATTTCATCTTGAAAATGGATTACACAGGCACAGACCACTTCATAGCCTATCAGGCCGCACCCTACTGGTGAAAATGACAGCAACACAGTAGGACATCAAGTGTTTCAAATGATAAATAACCATAATACATACATTATGAATATATTGTCTATCTGATCATTTTGGATGCAGTGAAGCCAAGGCAGCTGATAATAAGGAAGAATTTCTGTTAATAGCACCACTCCCACACAGCAACCATTATATAGAATCCTCTCTAGTCCAGTATAAGTGTTTTGTATGCAGAGGAGACTGTGCAAAGCACTGAGCCTGTGGAATGAGTTTGTTTCTCCTGACGCTACCTGCTGCCAAAGATCATCGAACCCTCCATGTTTGACGTGCAGCATTGAAATAAGATCATTAAAAATTGATACCATTGTGGTTACAGGTACTGAATCCTCCCGAGAACTTCCCTGTGTGAAAAGTTAATACGTAAACATGCTTTAGTTGGGAAAAGCAATGAGTCTTGCAGCAGTCTTTTTTCCATTCCATTGTGGATGCCACATATTGCCTTATTGTCTGATAATAAGTGTTGAGCTGTAATTGAACTTGAACATTTCCTGACCAGATTCTATTCTTGAAATGGTGGCTTCCTTAACCACAATAAACCATGAGTGTGTGTATACTCATTATAGGCTTACAGGTATAGGCATATAGTCATTTTGATGCTGTAAGCTTTTACCATCGTCAGATGGTTGTGTTGCCACATACAACATAATTCAAAGGTTATTTGTGAAAATATTCAAATTCAGTTAGAATCAGATTCACTATATTTGTAAGATTCTATCTGTGGGGTTATTGCATTGTATTAGCAGTTCCTTGATGGACAGATTGAGTGTTGTAGACTGTCAATACAGTAAACAGTATATAGAAATAAATATAATCTGGATTTTTATATGCTAATCAATATTGTTGATATTAATTTAATTCCATGCATTGAAAGAGAGTATATTTAAATTGACAATAGTTAGCACTGATCTCACCAATGTGTTCCCCTTTGCGCTAGCTGACGTCTGCAAATGTAAGCATCAGCTTACAGAGTCAGCTTTATGTATTTGTTCATAACTTTGCAATGAACCCTGCCATCAAATGACCAAGTACTGCATATTGTACCTTCAACATTCAAGCCTACATACCCATACCTGGCTATTAGATACTTTACAGTTATCAAAGTCATCACAGACATCATAAAAATCATAACTCTGCTGGTGAGTTTCTTAATGTTAGCCCTGAAGTTAGAAGAAGACAGATATTCCCTCTCATGTGACTTGAGGAGACCCATGCCAAAAATGAAAAGGCTAATTGTTTATACAGAGAACGATGTAATGTTCCAGCAACCCTAATTGACATACTGTATCTAGTGATAGGATATTAATTTCATCCGCTACAAAAAATAAATAAAAAGACTAAATGATAATAATAAAACAAATTGGCACATAACACACCGGTCTTCCACCTAAACTTTATTAGTCAGTTTCATTATTGTATAGCAAAGCAAACATCAAAGTATGAAGGCATCATTTCATATAACACTAATTAATTTGATCTTTAGTATGGCACCACTGAAAAGAAATCATCAATCATGACAGTAGTTAAAAGAGATATCTTTGATAATTAACCAACCCAGAGTAACCAATGAATATTAACAAGAGGTATTAGCCATTACATCATATACTTAAAATTACAAATCATCTGCAAGCAATAAACAAACAAAAAGTAAAAAAACTAAAGAAAACTTGCGCCAATACCCCTTCTCCTTATGTCTGTGATTGTGACATTTGATATGAAATAAGGCAGATTCATTCGATACAATTATAGACAATCTGGCTAGGAGACGAGCAAAAGCAAGAGGACTCATTCCCGTTCATGTTGTGACAAGTAAAGCATTTCTGGCATGCACTGGAAACAATAGAAGCATAAAAAAAGACTAAAAGGATTCCTTAAAAGACACTGGCGTCCTCTCAACTCAGAGGAGAGGTGGGCAACAGTAAAACAAGCCACGCAACTAACACAGCTGCTGTGGAGCGCCAAAGTAATTAGTAATGTCGAGCTGAGGAGAAAGGCCAGGGAGACGCTTTTATTTTGACGCGTGCCACCGCAGAGACCCCGGCCAGCGTTAGTGTCAAGGTACAGGCTGATTTGACAAGTGCAGTGGTGTGTGTGACGGGGCACACCCGCAGGTGACAGCCTGCTGGTACACGGTGTTGTCATGGCATGCGTGACGTTGCGACGGCTAGTGTCAGGCCGTTTGTCTTAAGCTTCCTTAAGTGGAAGGACGGCTGGCCTGATGTTAGACCGCTGGGGGTCAGTGTAGCTGTCTCGTATCGGAAACGGCCCTCTCACGGATTCACCATGCACTCACACTGGATACGGATGGAAGAAATGATGGGATATGGGGTAATCTAATCTCATCGCATACAGCTGGCATCATGGCAGATGACTAACACACAGTGAGGTATGGCTCTTTTTATATAATTTTTTAAGTCCTAAAGCAAGGTTTTCTACACACACACACATATTCAAAGATTGATATGTATTGTACCATGATACATTTCATACTAGAGAGGGGAAACACATTTTGGGAACATCATATCTTGTGGGCAACTGGTTCTCCTGGGCCAGTTTCAGAAGCCGTATGACTACAGGCCCTAAAACTGGTGTTGTGGGCCTTCACACAGTTTGCTGGCTGTCAGATGAAGTTGATTGTCCTTCCCTCACTCATCATTCTTTCTTCTCGTCAGCTTCTGCATGGGGAACAAGAAAGGCTTGATTCACATAGCGGATTCCATCTCCGATTCCAATATATTATAAGGCATGTCGGATATCACATAATTCAGTGGGAAACTGGGATTACTATTAAATAAATAATAAGGATTTCTGTACATTAAATGATGGCATATTAGGGCAAACCTTTACTATGAAAATGTTTTAGGATAACGGTTCAGGACAAAAATCATTGTTGGGTCGGCATTATTTTGATGTTTTTGCGCATGTGTGTACACAGCTTATGCATGATCCATACTGTTGCTCGGCAATACGCTTTTCATTTCCCTGGCACGTTAGCCGGTAGGCTATTGTTGAAGTTTTCCTTGACATTGGTACACTGATTGTTTTTGTAGACTGGGACCATATGCTGCTAGCTTGTCCAGTTGCTAATATAATAGTTACCTTCGTTAGAGCCACAGACATTAAGGTGCAGGCATAAATGCTTGCATCTGTACCATGAATTGTCTGGATGTAGCACTGAAAATAACAACATAGTTGCATCCTTATCAAATATGATTTATCAGCTTGATTATTGCCCCTGTAGTCGGTGGCGCTCGAGTGTTAAAATAATATGCGTCGCGCATTTGATTTATTAAACGTGTGATGGTTGGGTTTGGGGGCAATTCATCACACTCAATCTCCAAAGACGAGCTGACACGTTGAGACCAGGAATATCAGGGTCACTGCTGTGCACCTGAGACAGTAGGAGACGCTTTACAAATGCATTTGGCCCTGGAGGAGCACGCACAAGCTGCCTGCCTGACACCTGGCCCTACGGAGAGAGGTGGAGGAGGGGATGGGGTTTGGAGAGAGGGAGGGAGGGAGGGAGGGAGGGAAGGAGAGGGAGGGACAGAATAATGGAGGAGAGAGGGAGAAGGGAGAGAAAGGAGAGAGAGAGGCAGAGAGGGAAGGCATGGGGGGGAGAGAGAGAGAGAGAGAGAGAGAGAGAGAGAGAGAGAGAGAGAGAGTGAATATGGCCAAATAGTATGCGGCCCACTCCCTTGCACCTAGGATTCTCTAGACCAAGTGAATTTTAATTCGGCAGCTGTGGCCACTAATAAGGCTCCTGGTAAATAGTCATGTGCAGCTGAGAGATGTTCCCGCAAGCCCTTACCTTTGGACTGGGCGCTGTCAAGAGGATCGGGTTCCTGATCTTTCATTGCATCTAGATGAGAGCACACAAGCACAATGAGACATGAGTAGAGGATGGTGAAGGACCTTGTAGTGTTGCAGACAGCTTTTGACAACATCTGAATTGAGGGCTGTCCAGACATCTGCCACTTACACCAAGTACTAATTCATCAAAATTAAAATAATTTCCTTTTCTGGGGCATGTGAACTCAATTTAAATACATACTGTATGTACGTTCAGGTCCCTATGCATATGCCTATAGTATTTTATGTGAAGAGAATAACTAAATATAGACGTAAAACACACATTAATACGTCTGCACAGTCTAAACATCACTTCAAATTAAGAGGTCATGAAAATATTTTGTTGTGACAAAATGCACACAATCACATGTAACCATATATGGCTGTTACCATATAACATCTGTTTCAAAGAGATACATGTGTGATTTACCTGTAGCCCATACATTTCAATATGATCATTTATCATACAGTAATAATAATAAACTATGTTTACTCACCTCCGTCGCTGAAGCCTTCATCATTCACATTGCTGTCACCAACATTGCCACTGACGTCATCGCCATCGTCGCCATCACGGTCGCCAGCACCGCCGCCGATGGCACAAGCACCACGGGAACCATCGTCGCCACCGCCCCCATCGCCATCCCCACCCACACAGTCACCGCCGCTGTCATCTGCAATACAGCACACTGATGCAGACATACTGCATGATCCTCATGTGCAATAGAGCACACTGATGTAGACATACTGCATGATCCTCATGTGCAATACAGCACACTGATGTAGACATACTGCATGATCCTCATGTGCAATAGAGCACACTGATGTAGACATACTGCATGTTCCTCATGTGCAATAGAGCACACTGATGTAGACATACTGCATGATCCTCATCTGCAATACAGCACACTGATGTAGACATACTGCATGATCCTCATGTGCAATAGAGCACATTGATGTAGACATACTGCATGATCCTCATGTGCAATAGAGCACATTGATGCAGACATACTGCATGATCCTCATGTGCAATAGAGCACATTGATGTAGACATACTGCATGATCCTCATGTGCAATAGAGCACACTGATGTAGACATACTGCATGATCCTCATGTGCAAAACAGCACATTGATGCAGACATACTGCATGATTCTCATGTGCAATAGAGCACACTGATGTAGACATACTGCATGATCCTCATCTGCAATAGAGCACACTGATGTAGACATACTGCATGTTCCTCATCTGCAAAGTCAAATAATGCACACAGAGGGTGGGGTTTAAACAAATCAAAAGCCTGTATTGGTCACTGTAACACTGTTCATTCAAGCAGGAGTGCATGATGTCACTCCTACTGGTTTGGCCACTATTACTGGATGCACAGAAGCACCCTCACCGACTGCAGCCGAAAGACAAACAAGCCGACGTCCTCCCACTGGCCCATTGAACCAAACGCACCCTGAGAACCCCTGGCCTGACGTCCACCATTACGTCAAGCACTTGAGGGATCAAAGTTCCTCAAACCTGGAAAATCAGTGCCTTCCTAAAGTGTCGCGCTTCAAAGAGGAACAAAACAAATGCAGGAAGGGAGGCTATACATATGCATATTTAAACACAGACTGCCATGAAGACCCCTTTCCCCCCACACCACTGTTGCTTTCTGTCCGCCCGTCTAACACTGGAGTCACACGGCTCCTTGTTCCTCATTCCCTGCACCAATCATCTTCCAAAGAAAGCACACCGTAAAAATAACCTCTCCCCGGGCCATTGGGGGCAATGATGTAAACGAATACAACACCTCTGGAAACAAAAGTGGATGGTCCAAAATGGTTGTTTTGTGTCGTCGTCAAAATAAACGCAAAAAGCCTGCTCTCCAGGGCTGAGTCATTTCAATCTACTAGATGCCCGTGTTGCATTTGGAGATGGCACCATCTTCAGCTAAACCATGTTCACAGGAGACTTTGAGAGGAGCACAGCCTCAATATATGTACAGTAGATATACCAGGCTTCAGATACTGCACGCAGTAATGTCAGATTAAGGCATGTGAGTTTTTGGAGAAGAACACGCATTACAATGTATTGCCAGCATTCAACTGTAGCCCTTTTTTTCCTCTTTGCCGCATCGCCCAAGACCGAGGAGCATTGCGGAGACGAGAACCAGGACGCATTGTGCTTTTGTTATTATTTTCATCAATGCCTCGTTGTCACACACACAGTAGAGCGCAGAAGGAAATTACACCTTTCAATGTCCTTTGCATTATTTGACAGTAAATACATAGTAAGGGCATAGGAAACCTCTTTCAAACATTTCAAACCTCTGCATTCTAGCTTGTACTAGAATAGAGCCCACAAGATGCACGGTACAACAAAGGCTTACAGTGTCTCACTGCACAATACGACCTCCCAAAACGACATGTCATTTTTACACAGTTACCCTGTAGGGAACACTTTGTCACAAGTAAATGCGTTTATTGCAGCAACAGCCCCGCATTAATATGAGCCTGCTTAGTGGTGTGCCTTATGTAGCTGCAGCCCTACAGAACAGGCAGCAGCGTTCACACTAGAACAGAGCCATGTTGACACTGACCACCTTGTGGGCCATCTGAATTTACACAATACGCTTCATTTACAGGGACAAAAAGGAAGAAAAAAATAAAAAGTAAATAAAAACCACACAAAAGACAAATATTGTGCCTCACATCGGAGGAGAGGATTCACGGCTGTGTTTTAAATAAGCAGTGAGGTGTAGCAGCTTGTTGCACAACTGGCCTCATTCCATATGCATCTCTCTCTCTCTCTCGCTCTCTCTCTCCCTCCCTCTCTCCCTCCCTCTCTCTCAGGTAATACCATCACAGGCTGGCTGGTAGCGAGGCTGGCATCTCCTACCCTAATATCCAGCGCTGATCAAAACAGAGCAAAAGGCTTCAGAATTTCAATTGGCTGTGGCCCCCAGCCCCGCCGGCTGCCCAGAGCTCCCCGGGAGCTGCCGCGCTCAGCTGTCTCCCTCTCTAATTTGACTCCCGTGTGCTGACAGTAGAAGGGCTATCGTTTAGGGGAGGGAGGGCATGCTGGGTACAAACACATAAACAAGGGGAGAAAAACAGGCCCCTGTCAAGGTTCTCCACAAGGGGAAAAGCACGGTCCACAGAGAGCTGATAAGAAACAGGCCCGCAAACTGATTCCCTAAGCAGGACCCAAGACAGCTTACGTCAGTGATTCTCAATGTCAGGTCCAAGGGCCCCAGTGCTCCTTGGGCCTGTCCCTTGGGAATCTCAGGATGATGAGGGCTCTTCCAGCACGCTAATTTAACCGGTGAGCACAATAGGTGTTCTCCTGGACAGAAGGTTGTGAGTTCACGCCCTGCCTGTGCTGTAAGCATCCCTGAGCAAGCCCTACCTGCTCCTTAATGCTGGCTGGTGAACTCATTTTAAGTCACTTTGGATAATGTGCTAGCTAAATAAATGGAAATGGATTCCTGTGGTAATATATATACGATTTCTGAATAATTATCAGTTATACTATACGTAAAGAATGTTAAAAATTAGATATATTTTCTATGGCTTCACTTTGCTTGGTCTGAGAACACTGCAGAAGATTATGAAGTGCTAAACCTTCATCTTAAATCGTAATGACAGCTTCTGTATTTCGTGGAAGCCACTGCTCATTGCCAGCTCAGAAGTGCATAGGGAGACTAAACCAATCGTATACTGTTTGGCATTGTCTGCCGGATATTTGGGGGAGCACACCATTGTCTATATGTGCGTGCACATCAGATGAGCGCGTGCGTGTGTATGTGTGTGTGCGTGCGTTCACTCACGTAACAGGGAAGAGGAGAGGAAGGAAGACAGCAGGGCATAAGTCATCCTCATACGCAGACAAGCAGAAAATTACATTTTCCACCTTCCATTCACTCATTACACGAGAGGTAGTTAGGATTCTGTTGGTCAGCATTAACAAGCTGCACCATCATATCCATGCCAGGTCAGACACACTGTACGTGCAACCAATGGCAAGGCCAATACTTTGTTATTGGCCTACTGTGACATACACCATACCAAACTACTCCCTCCACCCTAAAGGGGCATCTGTCGCGATGGGCAGCAGTTCCGCTTCCATACACCTTTTAAATGTTTCCAGCAGTCCAACTCCTAGAAGTCTCAGCTTACAGGGGAACACGGTCTCGGGGTGCCACCCACACAGCGGCATGGGAACTGTCTCTGCCTAATGTTCCAGACAGGGTCCTTGGGCAGAACAGGAGGAGGCCTTTGTTGCTCAGCCACCTCTCGGCAACGAGACTTTTTGCCTTTAATGCCACCTCTCATTTTTCTAAGCCGCGGCTGAATAGAAATCGATGAAGGTGTGCAAGAGAGTTCCGTGCCTCAGGAGAATACCCTTTCTCTTATTTGATCTGCTAGCCGTGGCTAGATGGGCTGGCCCCCGCCTAAGCCACAGGTCCTGGGGCATTGATCGGGGCTACGGACACCCATAGGTGCAGGTCCCCAATAGAACAATAGACCAGACCCATTCTAACCTCTCTGTGCTTGATTTAATTATAGACCAGCCAGCCTACATCACATTAACCTTCACTTCACCAACACCAAATGGAGACTCAAGGAGAGGTCTGCTATACCGTGTGCACTGTAGACACATCCAAACCTGCTGAACAAAGCCACTGGTGAATCTCTTCCGAGGGGTGTCGATGTGATTTTTCCTTCTCAGGTTAACCTGATATCTGATAAAGGCTTGCCCATGTTTCTATAAACAAACCTAAGGCAGCGGAGGGTCACTTAATAGCATCTCCTGCTGAGAGCATAAAGAAAGACGACCATGTCAGGCTCAATACCTCTGGCTGTTTTTAGAGAGGAGCCCCAGACAGGCAGGATTCATTTGAAACAGAGAACTGGGTGGTCTATGAGGAATATTTATTATAATAAAACCCAATCTAAATGCAGGCCATGTATATTAAACACACATCAAAGAGGGCCTCATTGAACCTTGCATGGGCTAATCGTCGTGGGCCTGATATGGCCTCAACACAGATCATTAAAGTCCGTGTCCCCCGCTGAAGCTAAACAAGAGCGTGTGAGCCTCAAGTGCCTGACCAAAACAACTAATGAGCTGGTGAACGTGGAAAAGGGGACGGTGTTCATATGTAAATGCACAGAGTTTGTAGAAAGAGCTTGGGCTGAATGAGCCGCTGTGCTGGAATAGGAAGAAAAGGATTGAGGAGTGCAGGGGGGCTGCACTTGATATCAGCCTGAGTTTTCATTGCAGCCAGTCGGTACACTGTCTCGCCATCTAAGCCAATTATGGGGTGCTGAGCTGTGACCTGAAAGACAGAGAGAACAAGCTTGCAATAATGCTGACCCCCACCCCCAACGGAAAGCCACGAGCCTTTTAGGAATATGTCCCCCTTTCGTTTCCCCAGGAGAAGCGGGCATTGTGGGGGCCCCCGTGCGTTTGGTTAACCTTGCGGAGGTGACTCTGATAGGCTGGCATTGAGCTCGGACCCTCAGCTCATTACACGGAACATGCTTGACAAGATGAGAAAACACCAACTCGTCTGAATGACTGAAAAGAGACCGGAACGCCATCTGGTCCAGGGGTTATCCATGACACAGAGAGAGTGCCGGCGATTAGAGGTGGAGTGCGTGCTTGTGTGTGCGTGTGTGCGTGCGTGTGCAGGGATGGGGATAAAAACAGGGGACACAGCCCACAGCACGCGTTCTACATTACAAAGGATAAAAACGAGGCGGTGGAGCATCATGGGTAACGGCTGCTGAGAAAGAAAAGAACAAATAGAAGAAAAATAGCGCTCCAATGACACCGTCTTTCACACACAATCTCTCTCGTCTGTACCGCCTTATCTAAATTATTCTAATAGAGCAACAGTGGTCTGTCTGTCAGACAAAAAGGACAAATAAAAGACAGCAGAGAAAAAAGCCAGAGCGCTGAGATGAAAGGAGCGGGCGCATAACTTATTAAGAAGAGAACCGAGAGGGATGAAAACATAAAAATAGACATGTAGGAGCGGAGGAATGCAAAGGAGGCCTCCCCTGTGTGACCTACATACCTGCTAAATCTCCTGTCAGCGATGGCCTGTTCCTCTCTCATCACTTAGTGAATTACTTTACATAATCTTTGGGCCCTCCCTGTGCTATTAGAGAGCCTACTGCTGCTACTTTATGGAAGTACATCACCAAAGGTACAGTGAGATGTAAGCTGGCTGGGCTGCTACCCTGACAACTAGACAGGACAGTCAAGTGGTTGGGGTGGTGGACTGCCAACCAAAAGGTTGTGGGCTTGTTCCCCTTCAAAGGCAGAGGTAGTTTTTAATCGAGAACGCTTGCTATCTTTGAGCTCAAATGAAAACAATTTCCCACCGCAGCGCCGCCCCAAACATTGAAATGCATTACGGCTTTGTTGTAGTGAGCGTTGTTTACCACTTTGTTTATGCTCATATTTACGGAGCCAGGGCTGTGTAGAAGTATCAGATTATTTTGTCAGCACACACAGAACGATAAGCTAACAAAATGCAAGGAGATATTTTGTGAATTTGACAAAAAGTGTATTAGCTTACAATTAGCTTGCAATAGCTGACTATACTTTTAAGTACAGCTTACTTGAGGGCATCCTTGAGCGAGTAACTGTAATTTGTCATTGTACAGTATAGCTCTATAATGTATGTATACTCTCTATACATTAATTGTTATTGTAACCTAGCTAAGCTCCACACTGCAGCAGGATACTGTAGGGCCGTACCCTGATGAACCTGTAGTGGTGTGTCTAGCTCCACACTGCAGCAGCATACTGTAGGGTCGTACCCTGATGAACTTGTAGTGGTGTGTCTAGCTCCACACTGCAGCAGGATACTGTAGGGTCGTACCCTGATGAACTTAGTAGTGGTGTGTCTAGCTCCACACTGCAGCAGGATACTGTATGGTCGTACCCTGATTAACCTGTAGTGGTGTGTCTAGCTCCACACTGCAGCAGGATACTGTAGGGCCGTACCCTGATGAACTTGTAGTGGTGTGTCTAGCTCCACACTGCAGCAGGATACTGTAGGGTCGTACCCTGATGAACTTAGTAGTGGTGTGTCTAGCAGGCTTGCTGCGTGTTTCTCTTGAGACACAGTTTAACCGTGCTGGCGGCTGATGCAACACTTTTCCCCATTCAGCCCAGGGTGTTTCACAGCAGATCATGGATCAGAACGCTTGATATGATGGAACGGGTCGTCTAGACAGGAATATAAACGAGCAGGCCGTCGGCAGGGCAGCTGTCTATCAGTGAACAGATCAGTGTGAGAGATGTGTGATCATTTATTAGATGGGAAATTAGGTGGTCATAGCAGTCTGGTATATTAAAATACAATAAGAGTGCAATAGAATCAAATATGAGGTACATAGTGCAAAAGGTGACAGATTAGAAATACAGTATAGGTATAGACCCACACAGTATCACGCAGTGCAGCTCCAGATTGACAGCTTTAATTATGAAAAGGAGAGCAGGAGCATAACATTATTGTCTACCAATCATGCAGTGCTCCCAACTCTAATAGCAGGTCTGCTGTATAATCCGACCCAACATTTTTAAAGTCGGTTAAGATTCAAAAATGTTCCAGTCTCACACTGTGGAGCCAGCTAGCTGTTAAAGTGACTCAACAGATTTGACTTCACTGGTTGCATGATAAATGGAAATAGGCAAATGTAGTAAGTAATTTGCTATAGTACTGTATGGTTGTTACTGTATATGCTGCCTTACCATACTGTAAAAGTACTGTATCTTGTTCACTACATTGAGATACACACACACATGTCTGTCGTTTTCCTTTAGTATTTGTTTATTAAAGACACGGCCAATATACAACTTATACTCATTTAAATCTCTCTCATTCCGCTGTTGTTGAGAAGGAAAGCCCCTACAAGTGACGGTGCTTCAGACCGGACACTGATAAATATCAAATATGATGGGATATGATAATAGAAGTGGCAGTTGACTGGGGCTAGTGGTTGCCTTGTGTTACTGTAATGCTGGACATAGCGGCGACGAGGAATAACTGACAGATCGGCCCTTTCCTGTCTGTCCTTCACTACGGGTTTATATTTACATCAGGCAGGTCCAAACACAGCCACCATAACACCCTCCTTCACTGCCTCCAGGAGACAACCCATACGGCCATAACTCATCAGTAAACAAAGTGTAAAGTGTTTCTGTGTGTGTGTGTGTGTGTGTCTGTCCGTTTGTGTGCACATTTGTGTGCACATTCCTAAAATACGTATGTTTTCCAACATGGCCGCTGACATATCGCATCCATGATTCCCTTATCGTTTCTGTGAGCCAATAGCATGTGGAGGAGAAGTGATAAGGGAGCTGATCAAAAGAGGAGCTTCAAAGCAGGAAAGAAAAGTATGTCCCTTGTAGCTTATTAGACGAGGCCCGCTCTCTTTGAAGCTTGAGTTTGGGCCATAGGTGACCAACATAATGGACAATGTGCGAGTGCAGTCTCCATCTCCAGCCAAATGACCAGGGGATTTTCACTGTTTCGTGAAAAGTACAAGCGTGTCTCTTCGTATGAAGGAGCCAGGCGGAGATACTGGGGAAAAGAAATATCCATCTCAGACTGCTGGGCATCTGGAGTTGGGCCACGCGACAGTATGAAGGAGGGTCTCTGCATTTTTAAGTGCAGAACTTATTAAAGGGCTTCTCTCTTTTTGTGTTAAGTCAAACATTCTTCACTGATGAAATCAACTGAAAAACAGCGAGAGCAGCACTGTTCAATAACCAGTGAGCCACTATTACAGGAGTCAAGGCAAGGAGCCAAATGGGGTATAACAGCCATACAAAGTATTTGCATGGATAAAGAGGAACACTGCGGGTTGTCTTCTTATGCCGCTCACCCACAATGCCACAGCAGGGATGTGATTGGTCTAGCTGCTGCTTCTTGGTTTTCACAGCTGGTTTAAGAAGCTGTATAACACCAGCACAGGCTAATGTCCACAGCCAATGGCAGCCGAATCACTGGGGAACAGCTCAGGGGTGTTCTATAGAACGTTACGCCAACTGTTAATTGCGTGCTGACAACTGCTTGCTACAGGCAGGAGCCACAGAGCTCTCAAAAATTGCATTAACGTTACCAGTGTACCATTGTTCACCAACAAGCAAGACAAAACAGCCAATTAAGAAAATCCTCAAATCCCCTATTGCTGGGAAAATAACCCAACCGCGTAACACGCTTAGGCAGAAACAAGTTCTGAGAATAATTACAATTCCTTTTGCCAGGCAGAATTATTCAACATGTAAGAAAGGCGGGGTGGGGGGGGGGATACTTGTTTCTTGATTGGTCCCACTCTCTCCTCAACCATTACACATAAAAGAGTGAACACGGGTTTGAGGTGCATAAACTTAAACATATTGCCGAGGGAAAATCTGAGTTTCAGGAGAGCCATTCATGTTGGATTGTTGCCACTCAACACTCAAACTGTGGGACTCAAGCACACAAAAATCAATAACGGCAGCCAACCCCTGAACAAAACAAACAAATGAGAAGGAACCCGTGTCCCTAGTCGACTGTTAATGGGGAGCTGGATACTCCTGCATATGGATGCGTTTCTTTATTTTACGGTTGTTGTTGGCGGAGGGAGGAGGCATGCGTGTGATTCTTGGGGCCCCATATGGCACTCGTGAGTGCAGCTGGGTTCTCAGCTCGGGGCGACTTACAGTGAGCTGTGAGCAACTGTGGCACAGCTAAATAAAGCCGACACCACCATTAATACTTAACACATCAGGGCCACCGAGGAACATACACACGAGAAGTTTGGAGGTGAACATCAAGTAAACAAGCGGAAGCACGCCTAAAAGTCTCTCTACCAGAACGAGAATAAAAAGAAAACACCACAAGAAACAACGGAACAAACACAAAGGAGAAGGCAGAGGTCCATCAACTGTGTTGCTGGGGTAATGGTGTCTTCTCTCTCTCTCGTTGTAAGGGGGAGATTGATGTGATGGCTTGCTGCGTCCATCCGCGGCTCCCTCCCTCCTCTCTGGAATGGACCCTCCCTGCTGCGTGGCTTTAGTATGCCATTACAGTCCTCCTGCCCCCAGGGTCCCTGGCGTCCACGCTCAGCCGCTAGTCTCTGACGCGCCTACAGGCACAGAGCGGCCCTCATGTCACAATCACCGTCCCGCCGGGCTGCCGTAGACAACGCTGGATAGTCACGCAGGCGGGCAACGGAGACATTTGTTTGTGGCCGTCTCACATTCTGGCACACACTGAGAGTCAAATTAAAGTAACAGCGTCGCGTGCTTGCTGCTCACCCTGGGAAAAATAACACAACGGCCGGACGCTCGTGCGCACGCATGCCTTATGGCAGGTTTGAGGCGTGTGTTTAACAAGGGGGAAATTTGTCCAGAGCTTGATTGGAAGAAGGATAAGCCGCTGTTTCATTAAGCTCAGTGGCATTGCATCTAGGCAGCCCTTGCATCTTACCTTCGGAGCCAAGACACCAGATATCGACTTACGTAGGAGAATCACACCGCATGAAGGGAAAACAATCTGCTCACAACTCAAAGATTTATATATTCCTAGCTTTAGGTTAAGGTTATTTTAATTTATGGGTGTTACATGAGCTTACTGAAGCATCCAGTTGTGAAAGTTATGGCTTGCTAGATAGATATTCCAAAAGAAAATGGTCTCAATTTCCATTTTAAAATATGCTATGAATATTCATAAACGGGAACGGTCCAAATTCTGATTAATTTTGTTGCTTTTTTTTATGGCGCTCAGACAAGGTTAGAGCCTCTGCAGAGAGATTTTGCATATATATAAATATAAAAATATATTGTGTGCATAGACTGAAATTCCTTTGTCTAGCTGGCTCTTATTTCTTCACCACGTGCATTTCTATTACACATGAATATTCTAGAAACAAGGACATGTCTGCTAGCAATTGTCTGCTAGCAATTGTGCAGTGTGGCAGGTTGCTATTGGTTGATTATAATGTCACCCAATGCGCAATCATGCCTATTCTGCTGTTCCACAAATTACAAAACAAAGATGGGAGAACATCGTGGAAAGCCTTAAAATACAAACGCACATGATAGCTCATAAACCTGCAATATAAACAACAGATGGGGAGGATTGCTAGTATTAACTGATTAGACTGATACAGTATTAGCCATGTAGCACTGTCTTAATACAACATCTATCTTGCAATTGAGAAGACATACTGTATGTGTGGAAACTAAAAATGATTACATTAGCAAGTATAATGGTGGTGATAATGAATATTATATGACGAACAACATAACAAAAGCTGTTTTGATCTGTATGCAGTGTGAATTCAAGATTGTTAGCTCCATTACTGTATTCACGTTTTTGTTATACTGTATTCACTTCCATATACAGTATTTTATATGTTATATGCATATCGGTATAGCAAGACGTGGATATTGAAAACAACTGCATCATTTCAATTTGGGAAGAAAAAAATGCAATTCTTAGTTACCACCAGTCTCATCACTAGCACATTCAACACTAACAGCGCTAGGTAAAATAGATAGTCACAGCACACTTGTGGATAGCTACAAAATTGTGAAACATAACCTAAACATACATTATTTATTCAATAAATACATTAACAGTAGGGCATTTCTAAATCTTTCTGCACTTCATCCTGACAAACCTAGGGCAGGGATTATATTATTCGTACACGATAATTTATGACACCGCGGTAGAATGTTCCTCAGAGCAGCTCAATGTCTTTTGGATAACATTCCGGTTCGCTACTATATGAGACACAGTCTGACTCACGAGAACAAACTCATTTCTCATCCCTATTCAGCTTCCCTTCTAAATATTCGCTCACAAAAAAAAGAAAAGGAAAAACTAAGCTACCTCATATTCTCCTGCCCTCAGATAGTTTGATTCATTACTCAGTCCTCCCTTCGCTGTGTGCCGTTTTATTACTCCTTTGAATAAAGCAGGTTTGGACTCCATGGCTATGAGCTACAGCCTGATTGCCGCTATTATTTTTAATCAGAGTATCAGTCTTTTGGTCTTGTCTTGCGAATAGCTGGCTGTCAGGATATACATCGCATCCGTGTGAGATTCAGGGCTATGGTGTCTGGGCACAAGTTTAGATCGACACCCAATCTGTGGCCCCCGCTCTTCCTTGCAGAATCCAATTTCTGCCATCAGGAGTGACAGCCCTGCTTACTGCCCAACACAGACGCCAGTACACAGCCGCCAGTGGGGGTAGCCCCCTGACAGACAGACAGACAGCGGCGGAGGCGCAGGCAAGACACAATCAACAGGCTGGGGCGATGCTTTGCCACCACGGAGGGTCTTTGTGGGGTGTGGTAGACGTATTCCAATGGAGACTCTGAGAGGGGGTGGGACGGGCGACACTATCTCAGACAGATCTATTCTGTAACGCTTGCGCTCATCCCAAATTAATTGAATGTCATTCAAAGAGGAAGTGAGATGGAGGTGAGAGAGTGACTGGGGATGGGTGGGGTCACTGTTCCATCTTTCACTTATAGTATAGGCTCGAGCTGCCAAAGCATGAACCGCTGCAAGAGAGGGAGAGTGGAGGAAGACATGCAAAACGGTCCACAGAAATCACAGTGGATGAATCTGTCAGATACGGCTGCAAAGTGTTATTGTATGCAGGTTAGACACAGAACATACTGTATGAAGAACGTGTGCACTTTGTGAGAGAACACCAACTATGGCAACAGCAGGATTCCAGCAGGATCAAATATATTGATGCACACATCTCTCACATTGTAATCTCTTCATTGTTTATCCTTTGCTTGTTTGCGTGCTGCATGCTCTACTGTATGAATATTACCATATTGATAATGCGCCCTTAATAAAAGAACTGCGGCGCCATTGTCTTCAGACCAGGTTTTTTTTGTTGTTGTATCAATCGTGCAATCTCTTTCCAGTGCCTCAAGACAGCAATGCGCTTGAACCATCCATCTTCATCCGCTTATCCAGAGTCGGGTCGCGGGGGCAGCAGCTCCAGCAGGGGACCCCAAACCTCCCTTT
>JAOEGT010041151.1:0-22560 GCA_025447795.1 Speoplatyrhinus poulsoni | reverse complement strand
CTGGACGTGCCTGGAACACCTCCCAAGGAAGGCGCCCAGGGGGCATCCTTACCAGATGCCCGTACCACCTCAACTGGTTCCTTTCGATGAACCATCTGGTCAATTTTGTCTGTCGGTACAACTAAACCACACCCATATAGCTATAAACACAACGCTGATTTGAAAGTTCAGTTACTACACGGACACATTAACAATGATTCCTGGGCTTTCCAGACTGATTCTCCCGGCGATATTAAACTGAAGCTAGTGTAGAAGTCTTTTTTTCAGCGCGCACAGAGAATGGTCAAATTTACAAAAATTGTGTATTAGCTCATAATTGCTTACTATACCTTTTAAGATATTAAACACTTCATAGTCCTAAAACCTAGATGAACAAACTTCAACATTGCAAGACACTGTATCAACAATGCAAGACACTGTGTAATAACATAATAAGCAAACAGCTAAATTAATATAGCTACAGAACAAAAATATGTTTTTTAGCATAATATATTGTTGGCCTACACATTAGACACTCTTTATAGACACCATCATTCAGGTCACAAAACAAATTAAACTTAAATGTGCTTTTAAGAAAATTTGTATGACATCTGATTTTCATACTGTACATACAGAAGCCTTTTTTGTGTCTATATTAACTCAATGTATAATATCATTGTTCATTTTCAGGGCCCTTGTATTGTTGTTTTCTTATAAACCATTGTTTATAATACATTTCTACACCTCAGTATCAGAAAATGACTTTTCTTTACTGCGGCTTATCATCCCAGAATTTGTGTAGGCGTTGGAAGGAGACACCTCTTCTTGGAAAGCACTTTCCAGCTTCTTTAAAATGGATTTGCGAACTCTATCCTTGAAATCCTGTCCCATGAACACATACAACAGTGGGTTTAGGCAACTGTTCAAGAAGGCCAGGCTGGTTGTTATAGGAATCGCAATAGAGGTCACATGGTCTAAAGTTCTATTGAACTCGACAGCAGTGTGATTCATCATCTCAATCAGAGACAGGATGTGATAGGGAACCCAGCATAGGAAGAAAGTTATGATGACAGCGGCAATTATTTTAAAAGGACGGCCTGAATGACTTGCCAGTGAGCGGTTACTCCGAAGACGATGAATTATGAGAGAATAACAGGAGACAATGATAGTAAAGGGAATGACAAATCCGAGAAGAAAACGGGTGATGATCATAGCCTGGTGACGAAAATTATACAGCTCCATGGCATCTGCTGAATCATTATCATCTGACGCGTAGTTGTTGAAGCAGTTGATGATGTTCTCGTCACCGTATGACGGCCCCGTGTCCTTGAAGATGAAGCTGGGAGTGCTGAGTACCAGGGCCAGTGCCCAAACACCGAGGCTCACGCTGTACGCCTTCCGCTTGCTCCGGTGGTTCTGAGCCCAGACTGGCCACACCACAGACACACACCTGTCGACGCTGATGACCACCAGAGTGTAGACGCTGGCAAACATGTTGAGGAAGCTCACGCTGCTGTTAAGCTTGCACATCAACCTGCCAAAGGGCCAGTGGAAGTCCATGGCCGTATATATCACACTGAACGGTAGGAACATGGTGAAGAAGAAGTCGGCCACGGCGAGGTTGAGGAACCAAATGCTATTGACGGTCTTCTTCATTTTGAATCCAGTCACCCAAATGACCACTCCATTTCCCAGCACGCCGAGGATGAAGGCCAGCGAGTACATAATTAGAGACATAATCTTTAGAGACTGCCTGAGTAAATCATCATCATCATCATCATCCATGTCTTCATATTTACCCTCCCCCAATGAGCCATTTAAATCAGACATCGTTTCAGTGTTGTAATAAAAAGGAGTAGCTGTCATTTCCATCTCCATCATTGTCTTGATACCTGAATAAATCAAACGAATAATTAAGTTATTTTTGTTGCATGTATGTTTCATTTCTTTCTACTACCGATAAACCTCACAGGGCCACTGGAGCTCTATTATCGTCCACTAGGGGTCAGTAACATTCTTCATAACTAGAAAGCCGCAAAAGGGATTGTCGATCAGTGCCTCAAAGACTATATCAAGCAACTCAGAGTAGAACATCTAAGCACGAAAAAATGCTATACTTTTGGTAAAGATTATTCCTTTTTCGTGGTTTTGACTGCCGACAAACGTGACGTCCTAGGTTAGGCTGTATCATATTCCTCGATAAAAGTGAGTTTAAGCTTTAGAATCAGTTTAAATACCTATGCTGAGGAAAGATGGGCTACTTTCACTGCGATTCTAGGCAATTCCTAAATACGTTCACAGAGTTTAATTCAGTCGTGGGATAAATTTAGTTTTATTTATGGGTATGGTAAATATAACGGCCTTTCTTACTTAGAAAGGCCGATATCCAATATAGGCTACAATTTAACACTGAATAATAGTTCCTCAAATTATTGTGCAAGGTTTTGGTTAAATTTAGGCAAATCAGTAAAGTCATTATATTGGCCATATCTGTTTGTATTGGCCATATCTTGTACTTTAAGATAATTAAAATGGCATTTAAGATTGTATACATTATATTAATCTGAAGCAATGTCTGTCTTAAAATTAATTGGTTAATGAAACATTTTACTTTCATGGGCTTCAAGTATATTGCAAGAGGCGAATCACAACAAAACGATTAGACAGACAAAACATGCATCAGACTTTACTTATAGGATTGCTTTGCTCAAAACGCTTAATGTTACTATGTTTACTAGTTTGGGAGTTCATTTAAACTAATTCTTATTATAAAATAAAAACCAAATCTACCTTATTCGACGTCCAACTTGACGAGCGATCCTTCCCTCTGCAGCCTCTTGCCAATACTGTAGGGCTAAATTATATGAGCCACTGACAGACGTTATTTAGCCCTGCTTGCGTCTGTAATGGTACCTGACTTTCTAGAGGCTGTTGAGGGAACGATTGATGATGACAAACACACAATATGACACGAACAAGAACCCCCACCACACACACACACACACACACACACACACACACACACACACACACACACACACACACACAGGCTACAGTAGACACTTCCTAACCACACACACAGATGTGAAGATTTTTTATTCTCTTTTTCTGATCTTTTTTCCCTCATAAAGGCAACTTCATCGACTCAACGTGAGGCAAATAACATTTGGGGGCAACTTATCACTGGCTGGAGACTTTTGAATATGGTTCAATCTATGTGGGTTGAGTTTTGCTCTGTTTTGACTTTTTGAACCTACATCTGGGCATATAATTACAATTTGACGATTTAGCAGATGCTTTCATCCAAAGGGACGTATACTGTGAGGACGTTTAAGATATAGGACTTTTCAGTTTGGAGTCCACCCCCCCCCACTAACCACTAACTTATCCTGCCCCCACACATACATATTTCTAATGTCCCCCTTATACAAGAAAATAACATCTGTCAGTGCTCTATTGTTGCCAAGTTTTCTAAAATAAGCTAGCAGGCTACACCCTTTTAGCCGCAGTCCAATTAAAGTAGAAAACAATCTCCCTTGGCATACAGAGACAATCCTACAAAGTAGGATTACCTGCTGTTACAAATCAGCTAGCAATGCTATTCATGCCCAGAGCAAAATTGTACATACAGTAGTTCAACTTTCACTATATATGGTTGTCGAAGTTGTTAGGCATGGCAAGCACTGATGATAGAATGTATATATACAGTATATATATATATATAATGCATTTTATTTAAGGATGTCACTCAACGACATCTTACATTACAAATACAAAGAAATGTAATACAAATAAATACATTTGACGAACACAGGAGCATACATTACACATACAAGTTACAATTAAAAAAAATACATGTGTGAAGAGTAAAGGAGACTGGGCAGATAGAGATATATCGTATATATATATATATATATATATATATATATGTTACCAGAACATACCAAGAAATAAAAACAAAATACATTACATTTAAACACCACTAAGTATCTTGTGAAAGTTTCTGTCAACATTTCTCTTTCATATGAACAGCCGTTTTGCAACATTTCCAGAAACTGATCAGCTTCTGGAAAGGTCTTGAAATTACAAACTTACTTCTTATTAACTTTTTTAACATTTATAATAAATGTATTTCCTCAGAAATCCTGAAAATAACACCACACAAACTAGATTTTGTAATAGGCTATATGAATATCAACTCAGTTAGGACTGTCACCTCAAACCCTGCCTACAGATGGGCATGCCATGAAGTTTGCATGATCTCAAGTTTTATGTTTATTGTCATATTCATTTCAAAGTACATTGTACAATGCCATGTCACAATGACAAATGTCACCCTTTCTTTGGAGGCTAAAATTCAAGATTAGTACACTTTTATTCTAGGTATTTGACCATGGTCACCTAGTGTCGTTTTGTGAAACACCTGCACATACCATTAGAAAAAATGTAACGCATACCATTTTCATTTTCTATGCTATTATTAAATTTGAACTCAGACTAAGACTTCATACTGTGGTTCCATTGTGTTTTCCAGGCATCTGTTTGCAAAACATATCCAGGCTGAAGGAAAGAAAAGCAGTGTGTCCAAACGTCTATTACTTAAGGTAAGCTATTGCAAGCTAAATGTAAGCTAACGTATTTTTGGTAAAATTCAAAAAATATCTCTTCGCATTTTGCTATCTTACCATTCTCTGTGTGTTGAAAAAAAATTCAGATACTTCTACACAGCCATGACTATGTAAATAGAAGCATAGAGTGGCGATCACCGCTCCTATCAACAAAGCCGTAGAACTATGCTTTGCTTCACAATGCATTTCGACGTGTGAGGTGGTGCTGCGGAGGAATGTTGTTTTGATTTGAGCTCAGATTTATGGAGAATGACCCTGCCGTTATTGCCAGTAGCAGCAAGGGAATAAACATTTGAGTGTTACCTATCAGAGGAGACCAACACTATGCATTTACTCCAAATGGTTCAAGAACAGCTTTCAATTTACTTTGGGTATGCCCTGGATAGTCGTTTCAGGATAACAATTACAGTACTAACGGGTAAGAGGTTCATATAAATCAGTCCGTAGCCACAACAATCATTTAAGTGCCACTATTCATTAGTCTCACTGCCTGAGGGTGAAAACTGTCTCTGAGGCGGCACATCCCACCTTTGATGCTCTTTAAGCTCCTCCCTGACCGGAGATAGGAGAGGAGGTTGTGCTTCAGAGTCCTTCAGCGCACAAAGTGCTTTCTTTATACTACAGCTGGATTAGATATCATGTAACTATGGTAATGGTGATCATATGATTTTAGAAGCCGTTTTCACTGTACTCATCAAAAACTTGTGGTCACGTGCTGTGATGTTACCAAACCAAACCAACATGCATCTAGTTAAGACTATTTCTGTTGTGGATAAGTAAAAGTGGTTAAGGGTTTTAGTGGACATATCAAACTTGTTCAAACATCTTGCACATGCAGAGAGAAATATGGATGCCCAGGAACTAAATGGTGTTATCGATCATTGTATGTATTGTACATGCATTTAGAGTTATTATTTATGTTTACGTGATTGAACATGTTTAAGTCAATTATGAGCTCTATAGTTTTCTCCACTTTAAAGGCAGGGTTAGTAATTCTCACGAACGCTTGCTAACGAGCACAATCAAAACAAACTCCCTCCGAAGCTCCGCCCCACACATTGAAAGGCATTGCGGACCCAAGCAGCAAATGGTGTTTGCCACGTTAATGTTCCTGTTTTGAAAACAATTGGGAGCCACAGAGAGAGACAGTGACAGATAAAAAATGTCTGTGAAAACACAGGAAAGCTTACTGCAGCAGGCTTTGAGGACCAGAGGTGTCAATGCCATCTGGGCCGGCAGCTTTGCCCACTTTAACTGATGTAAAATCTCTGCGCACCTCAAACTCTGTTCTTGTGGGATTCCCCCACATAAGTATAATACTCCCCCTGCCCCTGCCCTTGAGCAAGGCACTGGCATTAAAACTGGTTGGGCCACTGCCCCGTTAAAGGTGCAGTCAGCGATGTAGCAGAGATTGTAGATATATTTTAACTCGATCAAAAGATAAACACCTCTCTCTACAATGCCATAGGGTGCATCCTGAGAAGCTCCGATTTTATATAGTATATAGGATAGTATTATGTGGTGCGGTCTGCACCACTATGGTTGTGTTCCCATTTACGAAGCCAGGGCTGTGTTGAGACACAAGATAATCTTTTCAGTATGCACAAAGAACAGGCAGCTAGCGTACCACGAAGAGATATACTTTGAATTTTGTGTATTAGCTTGTGTGTATTAGCACACAACGAGGAGTACATTTCCAAGACATGTTTCCTTCACTCAGGCATATAGCCCAACCAAGAAATGAACACTGCAGAAATGTACGTAGCATATAGCTTCACTTTTGTTTATTTTCAAAGCAAGCATGTTGGTGGGTAACTTTTGATGTTAGGCCCAATATACAGTCTCGAATGACTCAGGGGGTGTAAAACACAACCCAAAAAGATTCATTCCAGAGGAATGGAATGATTTTCAACTGCCCACATTTCCTTCCAAGTTGGTTACCCCTCACCGCTGAATTTCCTCCAGCAGCACATAGACTCACATCTGCTGGGAGAGATGTCGGTACCTTGTACAGTTGTTATTTTTAGAGAGCGGATGTTTGTTTTGATGTTTAATGTCATAAGCAATTCCAACCATTTTTACTGTTAATGTAACACATCTCACATTGATTTCTTTAGTGTTCCAAGCAAAGGGTTTTTGCTTGTGTCTACAGGGGATATTAATAGTTTTCCCAAACCTATAGTTGAGGGAAGGTTTCACAGACCAGGATTTGCCAGTTCTTGACTTGCCAACCAAACATGTAATTATGTATGTGCAGCACAAATAGTAATTTGGGTGTGTAAAACAACAAGTGTGGGTTTGAAGGGGAATTTATTTATATTTTTTTAGTGAAATGGGGGAGAGGTGTAAGCACATTATTGTTTTAGGGTAGGGGGGTGGAGGGCTTATTAACAATGCTGGGATAAGGTGATAGAAGAGACGAAAAATGCGTATCGAATGTGAGTCATGGTCGGGGACGGTGAAAAACAAATGACAGTTGAGTGAAAAACACAGGGAGCGCAAGACATAATGATGGCACATCGTTGTCATGGAGCTTCTAACTTCCACTTACACTGCTGCAAATGTCTGTGTGCCGTCACCGCAGAGCGCTGTTGAGCTTGTTGCAGTGCTGACTGCAGTCGCAAGTCCATGTGTCATGCAGATTTACCACATAAGACTCCGTCTATCCCGGGGTATTTTTGTGGAACCGATGAATGAGTTAAAGGCAGGCGGGAATTGGTTTTAAACATGTACACGCAGATGGCGAACAAAATGGCGTGCGTTTGAACTGAAATTGAACATGTGTTTTTCTACACGTGTTTTCTACTTGCATAAAAGGTGGATATGTCATAACTTTGATGTTGCTTTCTCCCAATTGATTACATCTGCTGTGTGTTAATTTGAAGCTTTGCAAGAGAACGAGCAAGGCATACGGGTGTGAAACTATGTTCTATATGCCATCAGTGGCTCAACTGTCCACAGATGTCTTCTGCAGCTAATGCTAATTTGTATTATAATTAGTTTTTTAGTATTAGATACTTGTTATAATAATCTGCCATTATAGTGTACAGTTATGAACTATAACTATGTATTGTAATTGATAATTGTATTGTAATTGACAGTTATATTATATATGTCTCCTTGTTTTGTTGGTTTGCTGATAAATAAAGTGGAATTGATTGAATTGATTGTATGACTCTTAAGAAACCTTTCATTTGTCTCATAGAAACATATACAGTGTTAACACACACACACACCCATTATTGGAATTAAATAGATCTTTAAAATATAATCCATGTCAGCACAGGCATGTCTAGTCTAGATACGCACGCACACACGCACATGCTACTGTACATATACAGAATATGTGTGTGTAAAAATATAGATAAGAATCACTAGGATTTGTTCTCGTCCCCCCTTTGTCTTAATTGTTGCTCTGTAAACAAATTTTTTCATTTTTTTCACCAAATTCATGTGTTTTTTTTAGTTGTTAAGGACTGAAACTGTGATGCAGCCGTTTACTTAGTTACTAAAGGCTACACATTGTTTCAGGCAGTGTATGTCTGCGCCATATCAAAATCCCACATTCACCAGTTCCTTTCCTGCCTAGGACTATAAAATGGAATTACGGAATGTGTTGCATGCCATTGGGACATAATGGTGAATTATCACACTGAAAATGAAGGCACATTATTAAACATTTCTTTTTGAGAGCTTTTTGAGTCCACTTAGATTACATCACATACGTCAAATGTCATATATACTGTACTTTAAACTCAGTATCCTGGGGAAATGTAACACATGTTTTCCAGAGAGTCATAGGTTGAGGTGTACACTATGAAAAAAGACCTTGACGAACAAGAGATAAGAGGACTTGAATAAACCAGCAGCATAGGACATGCACTCGCTAACTAGACACAAAACAGAAAGTATGATTTTTTTCATGCTTCTGGTACTTTTCAGAGGAACAGGTACGTGTGGTATGTCTTATTGATGTGAGTCAGGTCTAGTTTAGATAAGGCATGTCTGTGTGGTGTGGGAATGCATTCCTGTTAAATCATATCATAATCATAGGGAGCAGTTAAACGTTTTGTGCTGATAAACACATGGGCTCAGATGATTAATGTGAGCGGAGAATTTCTATATCTCATAATTCCTGTACCAATGACTCGTCAGAAATATTCATAAAAACAGTGAGTGTTTTGAATACATATATACAACATACACAATTGTATTATATGAATGTACTGTATATATATACACAACCCCATTTCCACTGATGATCAATTTGATGTCTTTTATTTTGTGTAAGTATATAAATAACGCACAATACTTCAAAGATATTGGGACAGTTTATAGCATTTTTTACCTTTACTTAAACTTATATACGAATAAGTGTTTGGACACTGAAAGTGGAATTTCCATATATTTTAGGTATACAGTTGCATGGGGCCAGAGTTTGTGCTTCATAATGCACCGCACTTTCTCAATCAGCAACAATTCTCTGCTTACAGAGTCATACACTATTAATCCATGCAGAATATTATACTGGGAAAAGCAAGGATATCCCTGGAAAGGATTTAGACGACCGCACATATACTGTAGCTCCAAAATATTTCTACTAATATTTCGTGCTATCATAGATGTGCAAGTTACCCACTCCATCGAAACTGACATGCTCCTTTACCATGACGAAGGCTGGCTTTTGGACCTGACACTGATTAAAACTTTGGTCATACTTAGAAACTACAGTAAGCTAGTGACACATAATTATCTTTAACACCCAGTATAGGACCAAATTAGGGGAACAGTCTACAACTATAGCAGACAGGGCTCACTTCAGTGTGGAAGTATATACGGACACACTAAGATAGCACACACAATAATCACATTAGCACTTTTCTTGTCATATACTTTTGGCCTCTTATACTTTATTCCTTTTAACCAATTAAGCTGCCCTGGAGGACGAGGGCAAAATTGTAGGAGGATATGAGTGTCCAAAGAACTCTGTTCCTTACCAAGTGTCCCTCTTTACTGGGTACAACTTCTGTGGGGGGACCATCCTATCCAGTGACTGGGTGCTATCTGCAGCACACTGCAAAACAAAGTAAGAACAAGCTGTAACACCATAATTCATTTAGCTACACACATGGCGTTACCAGCATGCATTTGTTTTGCACAAGCTGATTATCTGAACATACTGTAGGCTATACGTGGTGTATGTATACAGTTGAAAATACTGTAGTCGACTGTACTATATGTGGTGACTGTTGAATACTGTAGTCGACTATACTATATGTGGTGACAGTTGAAAATACTAGAGTAAATACTATATGTGACGTGGTGACAGTTGAAAATACTGTAGTCAACAATACTATATGTGCAACATGGTCTCATTGTGGTGTGGTGACCCACCTTTGCATCGCTCTGCCTCCTTGTGGCGAGATAGGTAAGGCACATTTAAAAAAAAATACTTGTTTAACATTTTCCAAAGAAGCTGTGCATTTAGAAAACTGTAGGAAACAGATATAACACCCTCTCGAGGCTCTTAAGAAAATAACTAAATAAAACACAGTAATTATAAAACAAATAAATACAAATAAATATCTTGCAGGGACAGCTTGTGGTTGAAGATACTGTACAGCTGTGTGGAAGTTTGGGTTTATGGTTTGTTGGCAAATATGTGAAAATGTTTTGAATATTTATTCTGTAAAACTGCTTAGTGATTGGCAAGCCAGGAATATGTGTTCGAGTGTTGTATTGTATATTGTTGTTGTGTGCTATATGCAGCACCATATTATGTACTGGATCATATTTTCAGCATGCACAGAGTACCTTAAGATATTTTGTTAATTTGACAACAAAACAAAAATAGTGTATTTGCTTACAATCGTTTAACGAGTTGATTAATGGTAAGGTACCTTGTCGTCATCACTCCCAGAGAGCCAGTACAAGCTGCTATTGAGTTGATCCCCCTGCAGGTCAAATGTGGAAGTTCGGCTGGGAGAGCACAACATCTGGGAGTCCGAGGGCACAGAACAGATTATCATCCCTGCCAAGTTTATCGAACACCCAGACTATAACTCCAGGACACAGGACAGTGACATCATGCTGATCAAACTTAGCACGCCGGCCACTTTGAACGGCTATGTGAGCCCAGCCACCCTCCCCACAAGGTGTGCCACTGAAGAAACCATGTGCAAGGTATCTGGATGGGGAAGTCTACGCCCCAGCAACGAGGGCTGTGAGTATCGTGTGTGTGTGTGTGTGTGTGTGTGTGTGTGTTGTGTCTTTGTGAGTGAGTATTATGTGTCTGTCTGAGTATTGGGTGCCTTGGGGGTGTGAGTATTGCATCTGTTTGAATATTATGTGTATTATTTGTACTGTGTGTGTGTGTGAGAATGTGTCTGAGTTATGTGGTTGTGTGAGTATTGTATATGTCTGAGTATTGGGTGCCTGTGTGAGTATAGTGTGTCTTTGTGAGCATTGCATCTGTTTGAGCATTATTTGTATTGTCTGTGTGTGTGTTTGAGTTCATGTGTCTGTGCGAGAATGTGTTATGTGGTTGTGTGAGTATTGTGTGCCTGTGTGAGTATTGTGTGTCTGTTTGAGTGTTGTGCGTCTGTTTGACAGGTTTATCCTAGAAGCTGATGTAGGCTTATTACTAGTTTTCAGTACACACAAGCAACAAGCTTGTGTTGTCGTGCTCTGTAATCTAGCAAGGTTTCCTGACAAGCTGCAGTGTGTGGATGTCCCTCTCCTGAGTGAAGACACCTGCTTTAATGCCTATCCTTTCCAAATCACGAACAACATGATCTGTGCCGGCTACATGGCGGGCGGCAAAGACTCCTGTCAGGTAAAGTAGAGCATTGTCTCCCAACCCTGGTCCTGGAGGTACCCCTATAGTTCCCTACACTGCGTGTTGTAGATGTCTCCCTGCTCCAACACACCTGACTCAAAGGAATGACTCGTTAGAAGCCTGATAACGACCCGTTAATTTGAATCAGGTGTGTTGGAGCATCCAGGACCAGGGTTGGGAAAACACCTTAGAGCAGCTGTTCTCAGTTATATTATTCTGCTAGCCTATATTAAAATACTTTAATATGGCTGTTATGTGTCTACCACTTCTGGGGATAGCAGGGGTCACGAGTCTCTGGCACTGTTATTTTGGGGGTCACGATCTGAACAGTTTAGGAACCCCTAACTTAGAGCAACAGTTCACACCGCGCAAAAAATAGCTGCTATGGTTCACTGGCAAGGCCACAGACCACTGTTGTTGATCTATGAGATGTTATGCCCCCCATTGCCAGCCCACGCCACAGTTAACATCTCTGTCTGGGTCTGTACCTCTCCTCAGGGCGACTCTGGGGGTCCCATGGTATGTGCTGGGGAGCTCCAGGGCGTTGTGTCTTGGGGACATGGCTGTGCTCAGAGGAACAAGCCCGGTGTGTACACCAAGGTTTGCAACTACATCTCATGGATCAAGGACACCATGGCTTCTGGCTGAGTAGCGCAGTGCACTGCAGAAACTTTAGATATCTGAGACATGTCAATGGAAATTCACATGAATGTGAAACATCTATAAAGTGAATTGCTTGATATGCTGTGCAGTAACAGTGTGGTACTTTGTGTGTGTGTGCACTGCTATTGTTTAAGGAATGTTAATAACAGTATTAATTGAATTAATATGCTGTTCATATTTCTCTGCTCAATACTGGTCAGTCAATTAATAAGATTTCAAGGAAATACTTTACTTTTTCTGTTCCATATATAATAGCTTAGCCAGCTGTGGGATGGAATGTGAAAGCAGATCTTTGACAAGTTAAAGATATATGGCTCACTCAAAGTGGAAAATAA
This sequence comes from Speoplatyrhinus poulsoni, assembly GCA_025447795.1. Classification (NCBI taxonomy): domain Eukaryota; kingdom Metazoa; phylum Chordata; class Actinopteri; order Percopsiformes; family Amblyopsidae; genus Speoplatyrhinus; species Speoplatyrhinus poulsoni. The sequence continues at coordinate 10,117 of JAOEGT010041151.1, read as the reverse complement.
ATGGTAGGATTAGCAACAACTAAAAAAAAGGAAAAAAATAATATGCATATATTCGCAATATGCAAATATTCTAAAATATTGTTTACATAGTATGAACATTTTATACTATCTTATATAACATGTGAGACAATGAGTTGATGGGTTTTATTTAGTACTACATTTGTGTCTCAGGTTATTTTCACATATGCTGCATAATCGCTAGCTACTACATTACATTGAGTGATGATAGTTATGCCATATAGGCCAGGCTAGAGCTGAGCTCAAGTGGTTACCTTGGCGAATCGACTGGACTCAATGCGACTTGGGCATGTCACCCTGGCATGTAAAACACACTGGGTGGGGACCCTCAATGAATGGACTTGTAGCCTACAATAAGCAGTCTAGAGATGGAACACATTTTCATACAAAAACAGTACATGACTGTCCCAACAAAACAACTCTTTTCTGAGGTTTGAGGCCAAGTACCATAGGGTGGGTCAGTGGTTTGCAAATTGATTTTCTCTGTGCTCTCCCTAACCCACCTTGCCGCTCACAACTGCACCTTACATAAACTACCAGAAGAGGGCAGTATCCAGTTTATTACCATATAACTATATAAATAACTATTACAGTAGCGAGGCACAGATTTTGTGTCAGTCAATCGATTGCCCATACATTAATATGATTGCCTAGGCTATAAGACTACCCACTATTAAGCAGTAGAAAGATAACGGGCAATGTCTAATTTACTCCCATCTACTATAGAAAAACATTTCTAACCTACATGTAAATCAATTTTGACAAAAGGCTATAACCGTTAGATTGGAAGTGTAGGCCTATGTATTTTTGGTGCTTCCATGCCGAGGAACCATTCGTATTATCAGCAGTTGACTGTCTACCAAAAACAAAAGGTAACTTAAATCCAGCAAAATCAGATAGTTAGGTAGGCTATACTGATCTGGCCTATATAGCTTAGGTGCATTTATTGAGTGGTAGCCTATACCCTACTCATAATAGCAACATTATAGCCCATGTGGAACTACCCGACATATGAGGCAGGAAAGCATTTCATTCGGTTTCTTTTGTATATTCCATGTGACGTGAAATTATATTCAGAGCCGGGGCAAAATTTGAAATTTCACAAGAAACAGGGTAAGGTTAAAACCACTGAGACGTTTCTGAGACCACCGCCTTCTCCTGACGCACTACTGAGTCAATGGGCGCGCACGTAATTGATCCCGGGTGCAAAAAACGCACACACATGGCTCCATTCACTATAAAGACCATTTACAATCAAGTTGCCAGACAGAAATACGGCGTGGATGTTTCCCATTTAAGACCCAGTGGAATCTGAAATCAGGTATGGATGTACATTAAATATATAATTCAAAAGATATGCTACTTCATTCATCGTGTATATCACTAGAATGTTAATTTAGTTTAGCGAGCTAGGGCATAATTGAAAAACATAAATAGGCTATTTGAAAAACAAACAAACAGGTTGTCATCATTTGATTATGCAGTATACATTTGTTTATCCGTGGGTTGTTATGCACAGACGCTTTACATTTTTTAAAACAAATTTGTGATAGAAATTTCGTTTTTTTGCATTTTCAATCAGAACACCAAATGCTATGACAATTAGACCTTACTGTATATAAGCTGTGACAATAGAGGTAGGTATAGCCTTTTTAAATCAATAAATCACCGTTATGCATCGGCTACTCAAATGCAAAATCTATATCATGTGCATGGTAGGGTAGGCAGCGTGGTTTAATCTATTTTTAATCAGCATGCAATATTACCAATATAATTTATATAATAATACAAGTATACTGTAGCACTTACACTGAAAACAAAATGGAAATAATACTTCTAATTCTGATTATAAATATTTGTTTGTATATTCATAGTATGTTAATATACTGAATATAGGATAATTATATCCTATATTCAAGGTGGGGTCAACTTTTGACAGAATTGTTATGTGCCATTTAATTATATTTTTTATTTATATGAACTACATTTATCTTATACCAAAAACAATTATGACATAACCACAGTGGGAACTGGGTACAGATGTTATCAAGTCATATTGGCATCATCTCCTTCATTTTCTACCAACATACCAACCTACTAGTTGATTGAGAACAGCTGTTATAACAAATAAAATAGTCTACCAACATACTAACCTACCAGATGTTAGGGAGATCAAAAGTATGTGTACAGTATAGCAACCTACTAATCACAAAATGTAATCTGTAATCCAAGAAATACTCTCTTCTTCTCTGCCAGGTAGCGAGAAACAATGGAGCTGAAGCCAATAGTGAAGAAACTGGGATCATCGGTCCGAGCGTGCTTCACCTTTCTCTTTGCTCTGGTGGTCCTCGGGGTGATGGTATGGGCCTATGTGGAAGGGTTCCAGCTGGTGACCTCGGACTACGGCATCATCTCCTTCGGCTTCTATGGACTGCTGCTGTCGCTGCACGTGTTGGTCCAGAGCCTCTTCGCCTTTGTGGAGCACCGGCGTATGAAGGCCCGCACGGGTCCGTGCACCTACACCCACACGGTCGGCTTCACCATCTCAGCGTACCAGGAGGACCCTACCTACCTCAGGGAGTGTTTGAACTCCATAAGGGCCCTGAAGTACCCCCCAGAACTCATGCGGGTCATCATGGTTGTTGACGGGAACACGGAGGAGGACTTGTACATGCTGGAGATGTTCAGGGAGGTGTTTGCAGACCAGGACCCTGGATGTTACGTGTGGAAGAATAACTACCATTCGTGGGACTTCCCCAGCCACTGTGGGAATGGACATGCACCAGTGTGGCTAGCGGGCGATGCTGGCTTCATGGTGGATCCACAGCAAAGGGAGGTTGAGGAGCTTATCCACAGCAAGAGGTGTGTGTGTATCATGCAGAAGTGGGGCGGCAAGCGGGAGGTGATGTACACTGCGTTTAAAGCATTGGGACCCACGGTCGACTACATACAGGTTAGTGTGTTTAATGGAATTGACCGATACCAAGCCCCGCGCCTTTCACTTGTCCAACCTTGTTACCGTAACTAGGTTGGACAAACCAGCATATAGCAGAGAGAATATTGTTTAACAGAGAGGTTTCAATGGACGGCAGTTCCGCATTTGATTTTTTGAGGGTGTGCGGCAACTTTTCACTCTTTGTGCAGACCAGAACGGCCCAGCGTTCCATGCAAGTTAATGGGGAGGTACACGGATTTCACCACAATATTGCTCATTCTGTCTCTCTTAATTCATGGATATTTTGAGTATATAACATTAATTCCAAAGTACATACGATAAATCTGTCCACAACGGTATTTCTGCAGTTAACTGTTTTAGGGGTAAATTAAAGACATTCATGGTTGTTTCAGCTGTCTGGACGCTGCCTACGTCGGCCTCCACATCACAATGCCGTTATTGACACGCCCACTTAAGAGACCAGAAACTTTCAATATTTGCTTTTGAAATGCATTACAATGCCCCATCTTTGTGCAATTATAACATTTTTGGCTATTACAGGAAAACAGACAGTTGACGGAGTTTCTGTCGAATTCATAAAATGCTCAACTGTTATTGGCGCACAGGCGAAAAAGGGCTGGGCTTGGGCTGGGTCAATTGTAAAATAACAACAAAAAAAAAAATGCCATGAAGTGCGTTTTCTACAGCCTATCAACCCTAGATCGCTCTCTCCACTCACAGGTATGTGACTCAGACACGAAGCTGGACCCGCTGGCCACAGTGGAGCTGGTGAAGGTGTTGGAGAGCGACCCCAAGTACGGTGCCGTCGGCGGGGACGTGATGATCCTCAACCTGAAGGACTCCTACATCAGCTTCATGAGCAGCCTGAGATACTGGATGGCGTTCAACATCGAAAGGTCCTGCCAGTCGTTCTTCAACTGCGTCTCGTGCATCAGCGGCCCTCTGGGTAAGACTCAGGCCCGTGCTCCGTGAACGAAGCGCGCGTCCGTGGTTTCACATTTCAAGCGGTACATTTAGGCTCAGTAATTCACTGGAACTAACATTGTTTTCCGCCATTTTTTATTTTGTGACTGAATGGACATTTATGCGCAGGCCTGTACAGGAACGACCTGCTTCAGCAGTTCCTGGAGTCTTGGTACAACCAGTCGTTCCTGGGAACTCACTGCACGTTTGGCGACGACAGACACCTCACCAATCGCATGCTGAGCATGGGTTACGCCACTAAGTGAGTAGCTGCTGATTAGCATGGACCAGAGCCATGCAGAGGAGAGAGTCGCGTCAACTCTGTAAACGCCAAAGGAGTTTTATTTAGTTAATACATTTTATTTATTATTTCCCACATAAATGGTGGATTGTGGAACATATATTATACATGTAAATCAATGCGTTTGTTGACTACTAATTACCAAAAATTGCAGTTGTGCATCTGTATTTATCAATTCAAATTGCCCGCCAAATACTTCCTGGAACTGTTGTGCATAATTTCAAACTTCCATTGGCATGACTCTCTCTTCCACATGGCTCTGAGACCCCCCTCTTCCTCGCCCCTCCAGATATACAGCACGATCCAAGTGCTACACAGAGACGCCGGCCCAGTTCCTACGCTGGCTGAACCAGCAGACCCGCTGGACCAAGTCCTACTTCCGCGAGTGGCTCTACAATGCCATGTGGTGGCACAAGCACCACCTCTGGATGACCTACGAGTCCATCGTCTCCGGCGTCTTCCCCTTCTTCGTCACCGCCACCATCATCCAGCTGTTTTGGACGGGCACCCTGTGGGACATCCTCTGGGTCCTGTGCTGCATCCAGCTGATCGGCCTGGTGAAGGCATCCTACGCCTGCATCCTGCGGCGAGACGCGGTGATGGTGTTCATGTCCCTCTACTCGGCCCTGTACATGACCAGCCTGCTGCCCGCCAAGTACTTCGCCATTCTCACTATGAACAAGAGCAGCTGGGGCACGTCCGGCCGACGCAAGATGGTGGGCAACTACATCCCTCTCCTCCCTCTGTCGGTGTGGGCGGCCATCTTGCTGGGCGGCCTGTGCTTCACAATCTATAAGGAGAGTCAGACGGACTGGCTCAGTCCGGGCAAGATGCTAGAGACGAGGTTTCTGGTTTGTGGCTGTTTCGTCTACATAGGCTACTGGCTCCTCATGCTCTTCTTGTACTGGGCGTGGTTCCGACGGTTGTGCAGGAAGCGCTCCCGCAGTTACAAAGTAAGCGTGTAGATTTGTAGACGCCACTGACATTTGTAAATGTAAAAGGACAGCTGGGGAGGTTAATTTATTTGTATATTATTATTTGTGTTATATTTATAGGATTTATTATATGTATTTTGACGTAACAATACTTGTTTGAACAACTGCAACTAACTTAAGAAGAATAAGTAAATATAATAAAAAGAATAGCGAGAATGAGTTAGTCTTCACGGTCTCATTTGCACAGAGGTTTTGGAAAAAGTACAAAAAAAAAGAAAAAAAAAAGTCTACTGTTAGATATGAGACACAAGATATCTATATTCGTGGCCATTGTTGTACAGATAAAATGTACAGTGCACTGAGGGCTCATGTACTTCTCAGAGACACTAACTAGACTGCCTGCCTAACTAGACTGCCTTCACACACGGTTACTTTAATGGCATTGATGTTGTTTGAGGGTGTGTGTCATGAACAATTTGATGACTGTCTGTATGCTGTTTAGGTAATTTGAGGAGTGCGTATATATACATTATTTCCATTCTCTGTCTATTGATGCCAATGTAGATTAGGGGCCATTCACATCTGTATTCTCACTATTGCACTGGAACCCGGACTGCACTTTTGCATTATTGCAAACACTCTTGATGGCAGAGGAAACGCTTATTGTCCCTGAAGGTGCTAAATGTCCAAACTGCAACTTGTGGACATCTCTGATAAAACTGTAAAAAGGACAAAGCACAATGTGGTGCCATAGATAGAAGACCAAAGCCTATTACTGAAGCAGTAAGATGTATTCGAACATTTAGCATACAATGTGAGAGAAATTACACTGTATGTCCATGTTCTCTTGATATTTTGTTTGTTATGTGAAGTATGTACTGTAAGAGATGCACTTTGGTACAATGATGAAATTGATACAGTATAACTTGTGAGGTGACATTTCTTTTTCCCTAGGTAGTAACGCATTTTGTTAATGATTGCTGGAAAATGTGAAATGTGAATAAATTAATAAGTTTATGAAATTGTTTAAAATAAAATATTTCTTAACATACAGTACTAGTATAATGCTGATTTTAATTTATATTTAAGGTACAGTCATATATTTGCAAAATAAGTACAAAGAATGTTATTTTGGTCCTGACTGAAGTTATATAATTATATCAGACTTCAGTTGTGCTACTAGAAAGCGGTCTGTACAATACTGTACACTGTGAATATACTGTATTCCCTGAGGACTGGAAGACGTGTGTATGAAAGAACAATGCCCCGGTAGGATACGTGGTTGGTTGGGTACAGTACAGCGTGTGGTGATTCTACACCGCACAGCCTGATCCATGTACTGGGAGCAGGCAGGACCACACCTACAGTGCATACCGAGAGATAAGAAGTCAAGAAGCTCTGCCACACATAAATCTTTCTTCAGAAGACACAAAGGCGCAAGAAAATATATAAGAAATGTAAAAGAAATCTGTCAGAGGGAAGAGTAAACTTGGTGTGGCAGAGCTTCTAATAAAACATATAATAATAATAATAAAGAAAAAGAAAATTATTAAATTATTATTAGGCTATATATTTATTTTATATAACTTTTACTTGACAAAATAGTGGAAAGAGACAGGAAACAAGCGGAAGAAAGAAATCAGAGATGGATTAGGAAATGACCACGTGCCGGACCCTCTATGGGGGCAAGGAGTTATTGCATGCGTCACAGCTCCACCCCGGATTTTAAGAGATTTGTGAAACCAGATCTGGCTTGCCTCTGGTGTCAGACAAGTAGGCTTATTTGTTTTACCACATTCAGCCAGACACAGAAGTTTTCTGTGAAATACGCAGTAATGACATGCTTGGTCAGGTCTTACAATGTGTAACGGTAAGTTATGTAAACCTCACTCTCCGACACCTCAAGAATGCCCTAGCGACAGATGCTAGAGCCCTTGGGAGCTTTAGCCTCTCTTGCTAAAGTGTTCGCTATCTAATCTAATCCACACTTCAATCCGCAGACACAAGAAGTTTAACAAAATAGAAGTAAAATGAATATTATATATTATATATAAAATAAAGAAATCACTGCTGCCCATCTTTGCTGTGTCTCTCCATGGGTCCTTGCCCTGGTGGTCCCACACTGCCCAGACAGCAATCATATTTAACGACACACACCCACCCTTCTATTGTGCTTAATGTAGACTGTTTCTTCATTGTATTGATATCAGTAATGTTATAACTGCTAATAACATAATATTGTTATGTACTTAGGGTAATAAATGTCAATTAAATAACTTAACAATAAAGTATTACATTTTATGAACCAATAACATTATAACCTCTTGCCCATAATTGGGTCAGGATTGGACAGTTTTTTTAAGCAGCTAAAAGAATTGTAAGCAACACATAGTACTATATTTCTACAATAGGGTTAGCGTTGATTATAACATTTTAAATATTTTATTAACCCAGCCCATAAAGCAATACCCAGACCGTAATGTAAGAACTTATGGACAAAATGTTATTACGTTATTGGTTCAAGAATTTGATAACATTATTGATAAGTTATTACATTTTTGACTTTTATAAAATGAAGAACTGAAATAGAATTATGTTATTAGCATTTATTATATTATTGGCTAGAACAATTGACAATTGTATTGTATTGAATTTCACACAACCACTTTTCTTCTATTAGATTATGTTTCTTCATTTATAGTTTTTATGCAAGATTAGTGAGTCTAGCCTGATATCTGTGAATATGTTGTTAGGAAGCTGTCCTCCAGCTCCACATAATTGTATGGGTGGAACACAATTTCAAAGCTTATAAAAAGGTTTATTGTCATTATACGTGACTAAAGAAATGTGAAAATAAAATCTAAATATCATTTATTTTATATTACATTTAGGGCAGGGTTCACAGACATGGATAACAGTAAACCTAGTCCAAGACAAAGAAAAATTAAATGATATCCATTGAAAAAAAATTCTTATTCTAAGTGTAGGCTGAAACCGGCCCCCCAAATTAATTTTGGCATCAGTCTGAAACCCTTTAATTCATAAGTGTTTGTCGACCTTGAGGAAAACAGTCGACCTATCAGCTGTCAGCTAAAGTTGTTTCCTAAAATGACAACAGCATACATCTTACATGTAGGTTTCTACCAGAGTTCTATCTGATTTACACTTTACATTTCACTTTACATTTCACATTACAGTACAGTAGTTCATATACTTGGTGATGTACCATTTGGGAGTGGCTGTGATCTTATTTTATTATATTTTATTTTATTTTATTGTAGAAGGGTGATAATGACCCATTCATTTGAATCAGGTATGTTGGAGCATGGAAACATCAAAACATGCAGGACATGTGTCCCCTAGGACCAGGGTTGGGAAACACTTTCCTAGAACACACCCAACTCAAACTTTACATGTTATTTGTTTAGGCTGTTATACAAAGGTTACACTATAGCCCGGCAACGCCTGACAGCTTTTAGCTGAGGCTACAGTCTGGAGACCCTGTTCGCATTAGCGTTCGCACAGCCACCCAGCCGACAGACCAATCAGGGTGGGTTAGTGAGATAACTCTGAAGTCGAGCCTGTTTCGAAATGGTGGTAGAGCTAGATGAGGTGAACAAAACATCTGTAGCAAAGCTGATTGGTTAAATGCTGCCCAATAGTTTCAAAATAAACCAGAGGTCTACGCAGTTGCTGTGTGTAATTCACTGGCATTACTTTGGGTCGATAAAAACCAACATTTACTTTTGCCAAGTTCTATTCCTTATTCGATCTCTTCGCCGATGCTATGATGTCGGCACTGACCATACCAAGCTAACTTCTTCTAGCCGAAGACCAACATCTATTGTGTGCCATGTTGCCGAAAAGCAGGGGTGTCCAAACGTTTTTGGTCATGGGCCAGAAAAGGATTTTCAGACTCCGCAAAGCGCCGCAAAGCGGGACTTTGCGGTGCTTTGCACCGGGTGTAAGATAGGGCCCTGAGATGAAATGTTTTCATAGCTAGCATGGCTGCATGTGCATATTATTATTGTGTGGCCCACAACGCTTTTCTTTGGAGTGCACATTACTGTATAACTTTGCTTAAATAGCTTTCTCACAAATCACAAAATTTTAATGTGATTTTGATGCCCCACATTGGTTGATGAATTACAAGTGAACTTCAAGATGCATGTAAATGCTGGTCGGCTGGTTAGCGCAGGGCAGTTCTAACTCACTCTCAAAGGACGCTATGGTGATGTATGCCAGAGCCTATTGGGTTATAGACAGGGGGGCAGGGTCTGACTCTAGGCTTGAAGCAGCCTAGAGTGGTTATGGGTGGTACTGCAGCCGGAAGAACCAACTGCGATACACACTGAATTCATACATTCGTTATCAGTTTTACTGCTCCGCTAAATAGTTTTCAGGTGCCACACTCGGCTCATATGGTACTTCATAATATTATCTAAGTGCTTATGTACATGTATTATTTCTAACAATGTCAATAAAGTCAGTTTGGATGATTAATTGCCATGACGTAATAACCATGTGCTTGTTTGAGAACCTAACCTTTATTTTTCTGTGTGTGTGTGGGTGGGGGGGAGGTGTGTGTGTGTGTGGGTATATGTAGGAGTACGGGTATGTATGTATGTGTGTATACAGTATATATAATATGTATGTATGGGTACATGTATGTAGATGGGTATGGGTATGTATGTATGTGTGTGTATGTATGTATGTGTATGCATATGTGTGTGTGTGTGTGTATGTACTGTATGTATATATGTGTATATATGTATATATGTGTGTGTATGGGTATATGTGTATGTATATGTATAGGTGTATGTATGTGCGTATATGTATATATATATATATATATATATATATATATGAAGCCATGGAAAAAGACTTTCGGTCGGCACCAAAGTGTTTCTGGAAAACCATCCGCCACCTCAGGAGGGGGAAGCG
>JAOEGT010041132.1:0-22568 GCA_025447795.1 Speoplatyrhinus poulsoni | reverse complement strand
CTGAAAAGCTATTTGATTCAGAAAACAGCGCCGCTACCGCCACGCTACTCATAAATGTAGTTTAACTAGTAGCGTCGCTACTTGTAGCTACTGCCCAACACTGCTGATTCCTCTTAATTGTAGGGCTGGGTTATATTCATTAAAATCAATATCAGGATATTCACACTTCAAACTGGTGAACAATTGATTTTTCTAACATATTTCTCTTGTTAACAAATGTTAAATAATTACCTGTGCAAAAGTGTCAATGCAACACTGCTGAATAAGAGCAAGAGAAGGGATTGAACATCAGGGCAGCTCCAATGGATTATTATTGGAGCTATATTGGATTATAAATATTCTCTCCTTTTAGGATGCAAATACTCTGATAGAAAATAGTTGCTTCGTGCTATATTTATTTTTTAAATATCGTAGCACCTAAGCCTACTAGAATGTTTAGTAACACACTTGCGCATGTCTGTCTCTCATTTCTGAGCCATGTAGTCTACTGTTCACATGCAGTAATGCGCTTGCGCTACCTTGCGTTATCTTTGTTCGCCAAAATAGTTTTTCTGCAGTGTTCAGATGTGCCATTATCTTGTTCCGTGTCAACCTCACTGAAGCCTAAATGTATCAGAGCTTCTCGGTAGGCTACTCGCTATTGATAATGAAGATATTGCCTTCTTGCACACACAGACGTGTTATTATTATTATTATTATTATTAATGTGTGCAATTCATCGCTGTTGGACTGGATGGAGGCAGTATAGTCTAGTATTTTATTTACGAGTAGGCCTACATTATAACACATGCATTGGATGGGCCTATTAATAACCAAATTCACAGACCTGAGCAAAATTATGTTTTGAGTGGTTCTAAATGTCTAGATAAATTTTTGTTAAGTTGCTTAGCCCAATGTTATTTAATTCACCTACTCTTGAAGCGGAAGATTTTACTTCCACTCATAAGATTTATAGTTAAACATGCACCAGGCGGCAATATTTATTTTCCTGCAGTTGTGGTCTTGACTGGTCTTGAAGTAAAATCCCGAGACCTCTTGGTCCGAGACGTTCAAAAAGTGTTCTCACGTACTACAACACTAGTCGACCATGATGTGATCAACTATTTGAAGGGATGATTGACTGATCACCAATTAACTATTTAGAGTATATTTACAAATGCTGTGTCCAGATAAGTTATAAACATATCACAAAAAGTAAGAGCATGTTTGTTAGGTTGATTATTTCTATGTTGTAACAATGCTTCTATGTGTACCATTGTAAACCCTGATTATTTATTTTAATGGTGCCACTTCTGTAAGCAACATGTATTTGTGGGATGAGCAGCAGAGCTGAGTATGTGGATGACCCATGAAAAGTGTAGGCAACAACACGCCCCAGCTGTTCGTGCCAGAGTAAAATTATGTGAATTAGTGAGCACAAGTCTTCACTAATTCCTATCATTTGAAGAATATGCAATATGCAATATGCTTATAGTATTCCAACTTATTGTTTAAACTACATCTTTTTATTTAATCAAGTTTAAAAATCATATATTCCTGATTTTGAACACCTTTGGGTCTCAACAAAGTTGTCTTCAAGTCATGGTCTACTTGCAGGGGTGGCTAGTGTCATAAATCCTTATCCACCCCAGTTAGTGCTACTGTATTATAGCTGACCAGTTTTCATTGAATCAGGGCAAAGGTGGATAAAGCCAAGAATTTAAGGTATTGCATGAAGGTAACGTTGCTATAGCAACTATGTTATATTATGATTGTTAATTCATTGTAGAGTATAATATGCAGTGCTATATTTTATTATATTCAATTGACCTATTGTTGTCTATGCCTACAATAACGTTCATGTTTTCAAGTGTAAACATAGTACACAGCCAGCAGGTAGTGAAAGCTAATAGGTAATCTGCTAGTAAGTAAATGAGGAAAAGACAGGAGCCTCATAAAGTTTCAGATTCAGCTACATTGGCTTCCTGTGAAATTCCGTATCAACTTCAAGACTCTGCTCCTCACAACCTGGCTCCCTCCTACCTCTCTGACCTTCTCCTTCATATACTCCCTCCCAATCTCTCCACTCCTCCTCTACAGGGCTTCTCGTCACCCCTCCATTCCACCTCTCCACCATGGGGGCTCGGTCCTTCAGCTGCCCTGCCCCCAGACTCTGGAACGCCCTTCCACTGCACATACAGCATGCTAATATGGTCACCTCGTTTGCTAAACTTCTACAAACCCATCTCTTCAAAGTTGCCTATAACATTTAATCCTTTGTTCCACTCTTACTTGTCTCCCCTGCCCTCCCAATAAGCATGGATTATTATTTTATTTTGTATATTTCCCTAATCTTTTAAATGTCTTTGTATATTGTCTAAAATGTTTATGTCCAATACTACTGTATATCTTAAAGTGTTTTATATTGATCTTTGTATTGTGCCTAATGCCTATGTACAGTGCAATGTAATGTAATGTAATGTCCTGCAATTAAATGTATTATTATGTTATTATAATGAAATTACAAGTCATTTGAATTTAAAACATGTACTTTACCCCTTTATACTGTGAAAACCAGTGTACACTAAAGCAGAGATATCTAACACCTGGCAATAAGATGTTGATAGTAGGTTTGACTTGCAGTCTCTTTCCTTAAAGCTGCCATCTCCGTACAAATAGGTAGAGCTAGAGTAGGCTTTATGAAGCTGCTCAATAACCAAATGGCACAATTGTCGAGCCACCATCAAGCAGTAATTTACATGGATTGCATATCAGTAATGTTTCCTATTCAGCCATAGGTATAGCAGAATCATTTCAGTCCAGTGCATTTCCTGTCCACAATGTCTCTGATTACATTGACCTTTATAGTTATTGTCATTAATAGAATGGAAGCAGATAACTTTTGATTGTGTCAAGTGCCAAGGCTATTTCTGGTAAATGCGGCGATCTCATGTGCCAGACTCCTACCCTGACAGGTGTCAAGTCAAGTCAAGTCAATTTTATTTATATAGCCCTTAATCACATTGCAGTCTCAAAGGGCTTTACAACCTACATTTCACATGGAAGGAAACAACATCCCCTTTACCTGCTCCTCCCCCCGGGCAAGGAAAAACTTCCAAAAAACACATCGGTGAAAAAAGGGAAGAAACCTTGGGAAGGGACCACAGAGGGAGGAATCCACCCCTCCAGGACGGTTAAGATGCAGTAAGTGATGGTAGGCAAACCAAATTTTGCATTAATACTATGTATGTAATACTATTTTCACATTATGCCACACTTACAGTAAGAACTTCCACATCGCAACGATTTCAAAGCATTTAGCAATTTGTGAAATAAGAGAGCTCTGTCAATTGTGACATTAACAGACGCCACAGAAGTCCCAGTTCATAGTAACTGACGCTGTCAGACGCCACTTGAGTCCCAGGTCCAAGGAAATGTCCAATAGCACTAGACACTACCAGGACTGCTCAACAACCGTAGCGCGTGTCTGAATTGGAGGTGCAGTAGGATTAGGTATTCAATACCCTTGTATGAACAAAGCTCAACTCCACCCCATGTTGCGCTCTCTTTGGATAAATTATGACTTTAGTAGAAATCTTTTTGAGGTAGAAAAATGTAAAAGCTAAACTAGACCAAATCAAAAAGTTTCTTTATTATGACTTCTATACCCTCATGCATATTCCTATAGATTATTTTGTCCATCTGCTTTATGCTGGACAAAGTGACATAGCAGTCACTGGGTCACACATTCACAAGTCACGTTTAATTTGCGGTGAAAACCTCATTGTACACAGGTAAAAGCATAAAAACTTAATTACAGTTATATGAATGAATGACCTTCAGCAACCTTTATTTAACTCCAGAGGTGATGTGTGTGCACCTGTGTGTGTGTGTGTCTGTGAGTGTGTTAGTGGCTGCCACAGTGCCAGAGGGTTGCTCTCAACGACCCAGGCCCTCTGGAGTGCAGTGGCCCAGCCTCGTCCTGCTGTCCTCTCAAACAATGGGAAGGGTAATGGGCTCCCCAGGGCCTCCTCATTCAGCCTGATGGTGCTGCCAGCGTCAGGCCAGCCGTGCCATAAAACAATTAGCTCCATTTATCAAGCGCACATCCACTAGCTGTGGGTTGCTGGGGGGTAAGGTAGGAGGGAGTGTTCAAGAGAGGGCATCGCTTAGAGGAAGATTTGCAGGGGTGGAGAGTGAATGTCAAAAACTAAGAGAGAGATAAGGAGTTGTTTTAATTGATCTTGTTGTAGCAAAGCAGGAAAACCACATTCATTAAAACTATGCACTTGTGATGCTGTTCAATATGATGAAATCTACAATGTTTTCGTATCTGTTAATGAGAGCTCTAAACTAACTTCACATATTAACTCTGGACATTCATGTCAGACCTACTAGAAATACTGTTTGGTTCAGGCAAGGGTTGGAGCCTGGGTAGGGCATGTAGAAGGCAGGAAATAACAAAAGGTACGTTGTGAAAAGTGTTTTGTTTACAGCACATCGAATATGGAGTAGGCAACATACCCATCCATAATGATTCATTTAGCGATGATGTATTTAGACAAATCTGCAACATCTTCGTCTTCGGATGTTTGTATTTTTCCGGTTTGGCTGCAGTCTCACACTCTGTGAATTCTCCGGACAATGCCCTGCTCTCTTCACACATGGGCTCAATTGGACATTACACGTGGGAGTAACAGGGCAAAGTTTGAGTAATGTCCAGGCCAACTGATTCGGACGTTTGATGCTCACATACAGTATAGGCCCTCTAACCTGACCCGCCAGATGGCCTGTTACACACAACCATATGGGGAGCAGTCCATTGAAACTGTTTTGAGAAGGGCAGGCGCTTTCAAAAAATTCTTGGCTAGTGATTGGACGAACCTGTGAATCAGTGGAGACAGTTGCTGAATCAAACTCTTGCCTAAGCCAGTCAGGAGAAAAGTGAAAACGGATTTTCCATTGAGAAGTCTTCAGTGCTGTTCTTTGCTCTTCTGATAAATTCTAGGCTAATAAAACTGATGCTATTGCAGCATCTACGTTAAAAACCTGTTTAGGAGCCTCCATGTTTTCCAGCACTTTCAGTGTCCAACTAAATCCCCATACTATCTATCAGTACAATGCTGATTGGTTACAGTAGGTTGATCGGATGAAACATCATAATTTCAAGCTCTCCAGAATGATTCTCAAAGCAAAGTCAAACTGAAGCTTATGAGATCAGGATGGTCTCACTTAGTCCTCTAAGTAATGTCTACATATTTAGGCAATACATTCTGGATTCTGGATTCTGATTCTTACATTCATTCTGAAAAACTCTAGAACAAAACCACTATGATCTTACCAGGTACATTTTCCTTATTTTTTTTCTTTTTACATTTAAACATTGACTAGACTACTGGAATTCAGAAAAAAAATATGCTGCCTTCTGTTGCCTGTTTCTACTGACCTAGAGAGGAAACATAACCATGGCAGGATGGTCTAGTGGTCTGGGTGTTGGGCTCCCAGCAAAAAGGTTCTAGGTTCAAACCCTTGTGTTGACCTACCTGTAAGCATCTTTGAGCAAAATGCCTCACCCCTAACTGCTCTTGGTGGTTGGTTGCACTGTGCATGGCAGCAATCACCATCAGAGTGAATGTGAGGCAAATTACTGTGAAGTGCTTTGGATATAAATGCAGTCCATTTTAGGGCATAGGCATAGCTGTTTTCTAAAGACAACACAGATCTACAGTAGCACACCGAGAACATGTCAAATAAGGATTGTGGTAATATCACAAGTTCATAAAATGCCTAACCTCTAGAATTTTCTGTTGTCGTATCAACAGCTGTAACCTGTGTGAGAGATTGTCAAAATATGCAGGCTTCTTTCTGTCATTGTCATAAGATGAAGCAAAATATCATGTCACACACACGCCGAGGCCTGACCACATACAGTACAATACTGGGGATCACACACACACACACACAGTATGTGTGTGTGATCTCCAGTATTGTACTGTTCAGGCCTCGGAGTGTACATACTGTGCGTGTGTGTGTGTTTGTGTGTGTGTTAGTTAGACCCTGCAACCCAAGCAGTTGCGAATAAAGATTATTCTTGAATAGCCAGACAGGGTGTGTAAATAAAAATAAACATGTCACTTAAGATGAATTGCTGGCCTAAGCCACGTTTCTTTGGGAACCCCCAGAGAGATCTATGATGCAGCTGTTAAAATTATGAAGGTGAGTAGGATAGATTTTTTATTTCTCTTTTTTCTTAATTTCTCTTGTGTAAAATATTGTACTTGCTGTTTCTCCAAGCATTTGCCCTACCCGTTTAATTTGTAGTGCATATAAATTTGTCTTTTAACATAAAGATATGATATTCACATAATAGAGAGCCCAAATCTGTTGTCACTTGGTGCAAACACCCCTAGCATCATTCCAAAAGGAGAATCACATCACAAAAAAAGATGTGTCATTACGTTTTGGTATAAAAATGAACCTGTGTCCAATGGGTGGATACCACCTTTGTACATTGCATTAGCAGGCTTACTGAAAGAAAAGAAATGGTGGACTACATCAACACTGCTTTTCGAATGTGGTTTAATGGCAACATTACAGGCTAATAATTCATCTTGGCACTGAAGATTTAAATATTCCTAGTTAGTAATACACTTAGGCTAAGGCAATTTAATATATTATCTAAGACAAATTTACAAAGGTTATATCATCAACAGTGAATAACTTCTATATCAAAACCATGAACTGTAAACAATGCATCTCCCACGGGCGATATGAAAGGTGAAATTATCCTAGGCTTCACCGAAGCTTTAAATGCTAAAGGTGTGTCCTATGCATGACAACAACACTTTGGCTGTTGAACTAGATTATACAGTAGAAAGGCTATTTTCCATCTTCAGAGAGCCAGTGTTTGGCAAATAGGGTACGATGTGATGTGCTGCCTCATTGCCAACATGTATTTGTTGAAGCCTCACTCTCCTACTGACACTTCTATCATGTTAACATGTGGTGAATAGTAATTATGCCACAGCAGAAATAACTACTCATTACACAAGTCAAGTGGGTATGAGGTCTCCCAAATCACACCCTGTTGCCCTGCCCCCATAATCCTTCGCTCATCGCTGATGTCAGCAATAAAGTATATCTGTGGTCTTAAATCATGCCCTATCCTGTTCAAAGTCTTTAATTAAGTCCTCCCTGCCCAGTATTAGTATGTTTCATTTCCTTCTGTCATATCTTCTTCCCTTTTGGATATATTATTCATCAAGCCTCTCCATTTGGCAGTATTTCCAGAAGAAGCGTTGCACTGCTATGTTTGGAAAATAATGTTTCTGCCCATCAGTTTGACCACATATGGAGGTTTAAGGACATCGTCCCTAAAGCCATTACTATCAGGTTCAAAAGTCAACATTAAAATAAAACCCACACAAATGTTTTAGTGAATGAAGGATGAGTTCCTGACTGGTACTGAATTAGTACAATCTTTATTCTATATATTCTATTTCAGGCTGTGAAGTATTACTTTAAAGGTACAGTAAGCGATTGTAAGGTAATACACTTTTTGTCATATTCACCAAATATCTCCTCCTGGTCTGCTAGCTTACCGTTCTCTGAGCGTGCTGAAACAATAATGTGGTACTTCTACACAGCCCTGGCTCCATAAATAGGAACACGTGGTGCAGACCGCACACAACAACAATTACTAGCCTTGGTCATGCATTTCCAACGTGTGGGGCGGAGCATCTGAGGAAGAACCCATATGGCATTGAAGGGAGGTGTTTTTGTTTTGATTTTAGCTTGAATTTATCAGGCTTGTTAGAAACCTTTAAGAAAATAGAAGAAATAAGATGAATGTTATTGTCAGGTTTGATAGAAGAAACATGCTTTTTATCTTTTGCACCAATGCAAGTATTAGGCTACATATTGCATAGACTTCAAGTCAATTTATTTCACCTGTACTTGATGAGTAAAGTATTCTACACAAGACAACAGAATTGATGAAAACACACTGTGGCTGTTGCTTAGCCATTTCTCTGTTCAGACGTGTTTATTTACAACAGCATACAACTTTCTCTGCCCTCTCAGAGAACCAATCAAGTGCAACACGGAGCAAGCAGCTCTACAGACCTGCATGTACAGACATACAGTTGTGTGCCACGCATCTACAGGTTGTGGTATGTTGACCGTGAGTACTTGAGTGAAATAGGCAGAGAGGCAGAGAGGCTCTCTACAGTGAGATGAGTGGAGGAGACGCTGTTGCTCTCGTTCTGGATGGCTGGCTGAATACTTAGGGGCCAAGGCCCGAGCGGAAGTTCTCGGGTCAACATGCCTGGCCAATTTCACAGTTGATGTGTGTTCGTCGCTATTGCTGCTTCTGGCCACTGTGACACTCCAAATAGACTGTCTCTTGAGTGGCACTCGAGGCTGAATGCGGACGTTTGATTTGAGGTATATGAGATTTTCTCTCTGGTGTTATCGTCGCCACATGCACTCAGCCGTGAAGACAACATGACCTGACGCAGAAAGTCCAATTGTAATATTGTGCTGTGACCTACTTTACAGACAAGTAAATTATTACATGAGACTCAATGGAGAGGCAGCGTGGCAAAACCAAACATACTCTTGAGTACAAATAGAATCAAGTTTCATATTTTTCCTTCAATACCACATACTAAACTCATACAGGTTGTCACTGTGACAGACATTGGTCGATGTAGAACGACAAAATTGTAATTAGGTTCTGGAACGCCAATAAATATGCACATTTGTGTTTATAGTGACCGTCTTTGCCCGTCATACTATTTAGATGCATTCTCATTCAATACTGCTACACATTCCATTAGACCTTTAGACTTATTTCAGTACATAGTTTAGACAGACATTGTTTATTTTGGTTAAACAATGTCAGAATGATGATGTGTATTCTGTTAGACAATCCTACTAATTAATTTCACTGTTTCAGTGTCTCTCCTAGAGGTACTGACTCCTAAGTTAGTTTACGATGTATAAAGACATGGCGCTGCTCCAGACTGGTGAGTCGTCCATCTTCCCCCCTCCACCCTCCCCCTTCATCCCAGTCATTACTTTTGAACCCAGACTCCCTGGACGACGGCACACTGGGCCTGTGTCCTAAAAGTCCTGGCTCCTGACCCAATAGTGACCCGTGGATGACAGTGCTTGCTGTGGCAGGCCACATGAAGCACAACACACACCCTGCCAGCCCAACCTATCGTCTCCTGCCATCTGAGGGCTAGTCCCCTGCGCTGCCATTGTACCCTGCTATCAGACGACACAGGGTCAGCATTCCCTTTGTGTGTGCTCTGCCCCAACCCCGCTGTATAGCCCACCAAGGCCGCGTCTCAGTGGGCACAAGCCCTGGTGACATCAGATGGTATTTTCTTCCCACCCTAAGGCTCTCCCAGGTTGCCCTGCAATCTTTCACATCCCTGCAGTGTTGACACCTTATATAAAGGCAATACATCAAGGAGAGTAATTTTAGTGCACTAAAAAGTTGAAAAGGGGGGTTCAAATGAAATATAAGATTGTGTGGGCATGAAAAAGTGAAACATATTGCCAACATACTGCCAGCACATACTGTAGCACATTTATCACTGTACAATATATGCTTTTATAATGCATTCCATCATCATTATTGTAATTCTTGGTGTGCATTCACATTGCAGCCCAAATAAGAGTTTAATAGTATTCTAACAATAGAAGGCTAAGTGCCTGAAATGGGAAAGTCACAATTGCAATCTGTATTTTGGTGAGTAAGGTATGGTACACTACTTTTTAGCTCAAATGGTCTGCTTTACTATGCTATATGTAGTCAATTATCAATATGTAGTCAAAAATACATGTATAGTATCATTATTATGCTTATTATTCGTAGTAGTAGTAGTAGTAGAAGCATAATGAA
This sequence comes from Speoplatyrhinus poulsoni, assembly GCA_025447795.1. NCBI lineage: Eukaryota > Metazoa > Chordata > Actinopteri > Percopsiformes > Amblyopsidae > Speoplatyrhinus > Speoplatyrhinus poulsoni. The sequence continues at coordinate 12,673 of JAOEGT010041132.1, read as the reverse complement.
CATTTTCAACAGACATTGACATTGTCATACACATATTCTCCTAAATTGCATAATGGGTTGTTTTCATATTTACCTGAACCGTTCAGAAAAATGCTAGCCCCGTCAGAGAATCCTAAATGTATCCAAAAACGCAGTCATAGAGTGCGAAACGCTCGACAATGATTGAGCTGGCTGAAATAGGCTTACACGGCACATTTGGTCATTTGCACACCTACCTGCTCTTCAGAGCAGGACAATTACAGTGTGTCTCGGAGGGCCACAGTGGCCTGCCTGCACCCAAACTGCTTTCCCTTCTTGCACGGCCCCGCTCCACCACCGTTAGCGTGAAATGGCTATTAATTTCTTCTGCTATCTTTCACGCGCAGAGCCTGTTTTAAACCTTCATCTGAATCTCTACGCTGCTAGAAAATATAGAAAGAAACTCTGGAAGTGAAAGTAATGGAGAGAGGGAGAGAGAGTGAGAAAAAAACATCTAACAAGTCTGTGAAATACTAAATAGCATGAACCGTGCATTTCCCTCATCAATGGGACTTAATGAGTATTCCACCTTCTAGAACCACAAATGAATATACTGAAGAAATAACCATTCAAAACAAATAACTGGTAAAACAATCAGAGCCACGGTGAAAATGAGTTTGGCTGTGAAATATATGACTTTGCTGGCTTTGTTGACAGAGACATATTAGGTGTCATTCCACATTCATTATCATGCTTAAGATGTGTCCATTTGTTGTAATGACATAAAACATGACATAAATGTGATTCAGTTTTGTAACTGAAATGTTTATTATAAACCAACTGCAGAAAGATCCACCATGATCATTTCAATGCTATCTCCTGCTATTTTTGGCCAGGTCTCTCTTGCAAAAGAGATTACTAATCTCAATGAGACCAACCTGGTTAAAAAATGGTTAAATAAAAACATTTTAAAATTAAAAAAATCTCGAATAATATGATCCCAACTTTATACAGTAGTAAACTACGTGTAATTAAGCTTGTGGCCATTACTGGAGTTTTGCATTTTATAGCCTAGCCTCAGTGCCCAGCTTGATGAAAAAGCCGTTTTAAGCTGTCAGCACTGAATGACTGGTCAGCTCTAGAGGGGCTTCAAAGAAAGGCTGGGCAGACATGTTATCTTACAACAGCAGCATGTATAATAAATAGACCGATTTGATAGACATTGGCACCTGTCCTGACACATTATCCCTCCCGCTTAAAGTAACCACTACTCTGTTTGAGGTTTCTGGAGAAAAAAAATATTAATAATAATAATAATAATAATAATAATGAAATTAAACTTTATAATTGACTACAACATTCTTTACAAATATATAATACAACATTCTTTACAAAAATATAATCTCTTCTTTAACTAAAGCTTCAACCGGCTTCTACGATATGTACTGTATGTTAGACCCTTTGATCATTGTAATACAGCGAGCAAACATTGGGGAAGTAGATGCTATATAAACAGATATAAAAATGTTCACTATATTTTTGAAATACTGTTAGGAAATGTGTTCTTACTCCATATAACCACTTGAATGCATAATTGCAAACATATTTTCTTTTATTTTAACTTGAAATGAATAGATTAAAAAGCCTTTAAGAAATGGTTTTGAAAAAAACATCCCCGAATGAAACAATGATCATTGGTTAATTGATTGTATGAATAATTCATTGTGGGGATAGGCATTATTTAGATTAGCACAGTGACAAGAGAGCACAGTGCGAGTAGAGGATGATGAAGTATTGAATAGAGTCCCTGTTGCATTCATGACAACAACGGTTGTTAGCCACCATAAAACCAGCGGCGTTTGCTTCACACTCACAGTGCTTTGTTTCCCTCTACTGGTTATCATGGCAACCACATTCATTCTTTGAATGACTGCATGTGCATGTGACGCTGTGTAAAGGCTGATGCAGAGGACAGAAGGCGAGAATCGATGTCACCTGATGAAAAGGTTTATACAGTGCTCGACTGCAGCAGCGTTGGTGAAAGATATATAATAGAGTTGTTTACGGCTGCAGGTGTAGCATAAGGGCTTACGTTACAGGCTACCACGCACCAGATCAATTGTAGCAGAGATTCCCCGCTAGGTCATGTTAGCCAGCAGTCGGCTAAAATGAACCCACAACAAAAAGAACAACCACGGGGCTGCTTGCTGTCCTGTTTCCTAGCATGCATTCAGTGTCAGTGCCATGGAGTGTTTCTCAACGTAGGTTTACAATGGCTCTTTGAAGTCTTACAGCAAAAGGCACGCGAGGCTGTCAGGCTCCATGCAGTCACTCAGAGCTTAATTGATAGGTTGATGGAGACATAACAAATGAAAGTCTGCAGTCCCCTGCCGAGAGTGCCAAGGTAGCGATCCTCCATCCTGATCGTCTCCTATGAATTTACAGCTCCGTCGGCGCCTCAGTGCACGGCAAGGTGAGCTCTCACATAAATTTCAGATCTGTGTTGCTCCACTGTTATCCTTGGCACTTTTCATAGCCAGCGGAGGCAGATAGGAGCTCCAAGCTCTACAGGAATGCCCTTGAAGGAATTGTTTATGTGTTAAATCTCACTTTTTCACTTCCCCCCACCCTTAAAGTCTAGCCTTCGAGCGTCTTGCACCTGAACGAACATTGTGCACATTCACACTGCCGTCATTACACGCAACATTCAGGCCCATTCTTGCGCACAGCATTGCACGTGTTGCAGGCAAACCTACAAACCCACGGTGAAGACTCAATGGACTGCTCTCTGAGGCCAAGGTTACCTAGTTAATTCCCATGACGTTGGCTGGACAAGAGACCTGTTAATGGCTAACCCTCTCCAGCGATGTATAGCATGCTATCACAGGCCCAAGAGACCTGACCAGCCCACAGCACCACCCTGCATAAAGAGTGCAGCGCGCAGCCTATGCTATCCATCAACGAGGCTAATTAGGAGCACACAAAAGTCCGGGAGAAACATTAGCATGGGGAACCAGAGCTGTGTTTAGAAAGACTGTAGTTAGGATACAAGTAGAATAACGTTGGACTTGTGGGAAATTATCAGGGCTTTTTGACTCTCTTATGCAAACAGCAAGAATAACAGGCCACAACCTGCAGAGTTGCCAAAAATTAATCAATTTCCATATCAATGAGTTCTCTGAAGGGCTCTAGTGAGTTTTCCTGTTTAAGTCAGAGGGGGCGTTTGTCTAAAGGAATATGAACAAGATTACAGGATGGGACCGTATAGGCACATATCACAGAAATGTGTCTTCATTTAGTTGTAGTATCTGTGTCTTTTTGATGTTCTGCATGTCAAGACCATTTAAAGGGAAGGCAGGTAAAAAGAAAATTCTTTAATGGGGGATTTTAGCGATTGTGGAGAATTTGGCACTGACAGAAGCAGTACTATCCATTTACATACAGTACTGTAGACAGACATGATAACACTTAACTGTCTTGAATATTACATGGTATTCTGTCGTGACCTGTGTGGTAAGTGTTAATTGATCCTTTTCAAGTGCTTTCACACAGCACAAGTCCAATAGATTTGCCTTAGAACTGTGAATGCAAAGGCTTTTATGAAAGGGGAGCGAACTGAATCATTATTGTACAACCTCAATTTAGCGGTAAATACTGAAATAGCCATTCATATACAGCATTATGAAAAAGTTTGAGCTTTGCTTTTTGTAGCATTTTAGATGGCTTTATTCCACAATAAGCTCAAACTTTCTCATTTTCTAGACCAAAGACACATCCACAATGCCCCTCTCATTTCACCACCCCTGTCAGAGTAGAGAATGTTGTGCAACTATGCAGAGTGGGTGAATTTACAGCCCAAACATTTCCTTTGATGCACACACCACACAGATTGGATAAGTGACTGCAAACACAGCAAAAATATCTGAATGTAATACTACACTGGCACATTATGAGCCGAGATTTTTATACAGTAAATATTTGTGTCACTGAACACTTAGTATCCAATTATTTGTTAGCACTTTTCAGGTGGAGGCTGGGGAGAGAGAAAACGTATCTTTGATGTTGCTGCTTTTTTGAGACATGCACACCAGCCATCACGAGATGGATGTCCTTAAGTTGAATTTCACATTCGTATAAAGGAGTGTGCCTCTATTCCCTATTTCGATCCCTCAGATCAGCAGTCCTGTCCTCTGGGTGGGTAGGAGAACAGGCACACCAGCCAACGAAATGGTTCAGATTAAAATGAGTTAATGACACATTTGCTGGGCCCTTTGTGTGCACGGCGCATGCAATTTAAGCGCCTGCCATACAGGACAAGTTAATATTTCATTGCACGCAAGGGAATGGGGGGTGGGGGGGGGGGGGGGCCATATGTCTCATTTCGCAATATGATTCGTCTCAGCAAATCAGTCAGAGTCAATGTCATTCTTTAATGAACTCTCATCTACTACTGACTGGAGACGCCTTGCTTTCATTGCAACTGCTAGTGAATGTTTTATCACAGAGAAAAGGTCTCTCTCTTCATCGACCTTTGTTCCTCACTTTCTTCGCCTTCTTGTCAGGTCTCAGACAACGGGGGTGGTTTTGGTCGGTTCGTCTATCGTCACCCCATGCACACCTGTTACTCTGCCCCCCTGCCTTCTTATCACACCCGCCCATCCCAAAGTATCTGTTGATGGACTGAGATGCTGGCTATGATACATTCGCGTGTCTCTGTGTGGTGATTCCAGTGCATGCTGTATATGTACGGGTTTATGTGAAGCTTTTGTTTATGGCATCTCAACTCATTCATTTGCATTTTATACCTCATTTCGGTTCCAACGAGCCGGCGTCATATTTCGGCTGCCAGTGACCCACTTTCACAACAATATGAGACTCCTTCCATTTCTCTCTCTCGCTCTCTTGCTAATAACGCAGAACACTAATTTGAACACTAAGGGAAAAGCATGTGATTGAATGTAATATACCTACACACTGATTCACTGGGGAAAAGTACAAATCCTGGCGATATTTTCTGCTCTGTGCCCTCGGGCGGAGCCAGTGCCAGCCATGTAGCACGTTAGCATGTTAGCACAGTGCGTGACACTGCTCAGACAGCATATCAAACATCAGAAGGACTCAAGCTCATCAGGCCTGTCAGGGATATAAACATGGGGTACTTAAACTCGGCCTGCTTATGTGTGTTCAGGGACCAGCTGAGGAAGATCATATTATGGGCAACTTTAAGTAAACATGAACGTGTCCTACTTCCATAGTGAATGGCATGTGTTTGAGATCATTTAGACATTTAGCATTTTAACATGGTGAAAGGGAACAATGACAGGTTGCACAGTACAATATTCCACTTAACAATTATTCCCATTTACATGCAGACCTAATGATGAGAGATTTACCAGACCAAAGATGACCTGTCAGTAGGAGAAAATCACTGTTGGCTGTGATGTTGTAAACTGGCATTGGACATGGGGGTTAATGGGAAGGTGTTTTAAGTATGGTATGAGAATAAGAGCAGTGATGGGGAGGAGCAGTGAACCACATGAGACACTCAGCACTGTACAATGGCCAAACTCTCTCAGGAATTTACATCCAAATCAGTTTTGTTACGCTGGTTTCAACCACATGGGTAATAAAAGAAACAAATAGTGTCTCTTTGAAGTTCCCATACATCAGTAACCATTAGAATTCACGTGGCAAGTCGTAGATGGCAGACAGTTAATAACCAGATGTCATGTTGTTTAAAATGTTCAACATGGCATGTACTTTTTTTATATTCATAGTTAGATTTATAGAATCAAACTCATCTGACCTGTCAGGAATATACGACTAATCATAGCTTATGTTTGATTCATGAAAGATACTGAGCCTGAGACCTTGCCTGATATGCTGCTTATAGTAGGCCTACATGGGTCCTAAGAAGCCAATTTGTAATTTACACACTGGATATATAGTACATAACAAATTAATTTAAGATGAATGTGTCCCAGTGGCGAGGACTCCCAGAGGATAGTACTTGGACCGATGGATGTGGCATCATAGTGTCTTCTGACCTTTCCAGATTAGGGGCTAACCACGTGCAAATCTTACAGAATAACTTTGGAAATGATAGCGACATACTGTATAGGCTCCAACACTCAAATGAATGGGTCGTTATCAGGCTTCTGCAGAGATTGATAACGACCCATTCATTTGAGTCAGGTGTGTTGGAGCAGGGAGACATCTAAAACATGCTGGATAGTAGATCCCCAGGGCCAGCACTGGGAAACACTGCACTAGAACAGCACACATACTGAATTGAATTCAGCACGTTGCATCGGCATTACTTTCCTCACACTTGGATACTGTCAAATAGGTCTTTTCACATAAAGATTACGTCTTTTCCGGTCAGCTGGTAAGTTGTGTATATTTATTTCCGGTCAGCTATCTTGCTACTAGTGAATTGACAATGTCATTTTCAAGAAGCAAGAAGTGGTGCTGGGCACAAACAACAAAAATGCAATATTACATCTTTAACAAATGTATGTTGTGGACTCAAGGGCATAACTACCAATAATGCAAACAATAAACCGCCGTGGGGCCCGGCGTCAATCAGGGGTTCGTGAACGCAGGTCCTCATTAATAATCAGCTGGGCCTTCTAATGTATGAATATTCCTTCAACCGAGCTGGAATGGTGTCATTCTTTACAATATATACTATGCATAAAGCGCTCATAGGCTATCTTACCTCATAGTCACATATTTCGATTTAGTACTGAATTCTTGGATAGTGGAAATCTTGTATATTGTGATGATATGACATGCGTACGAGCAGCCTGTTAAATTTTAAGAGAGCGGGAAATGTAGCAATGGATAATGAACATACAATCGGAAATAAGACAGCAATGAATAATAAACATGCGGATATAAGACACGAATAATTAAATAAATAAAAAAGAGGCAGCTGAAAATGAAAAATTAAATGCAAATATGTAGGCTATGTACTGTAGCCCATTTCTTTTAGCATGAGGTGTATTAAAGGGGCATCCCGAATGAGGTGTATTAAAACTTAACGGAGCTCAATGGGACTTGTCAAGAACAGCGTAACGTAAATCTGAAGTGCACATGAAGTAAGGTAAACTTCATCCAATTTATTTAGGCTATTTGTCTATTGATCAACCAACCAACCATGGTGCTCCGATGTCCGCTTTCATCGTTGATGTTTGACTTGGGTGATGATAAGACAATGCATATGTCTCCCCCGATCTCCTAAAATACTTACTCCTGCAGATATTTGGCATTGGTTTTGCATCAGTAGGCTAGTGCAGCACATTTCGCTGTTGCCATTTAAATTGTGTTACATTTAGAAACGGCTTTCTTCAAAATAGACTATTATTGTTAAGAGCCTGTTTTGCATTGGGGCCCGTTGTTGCCTTGTTACGCCGCTGTGTGGACTGCAAGAGAATTTGCTAGTTCGACTCTATATTTTATCTTATTTTAGTCCACACAGGATTGAAGGTGCCTTTGCGAGCTAGATGCATTACTACCCACTCCTGGGGTTAGGACATATACATTTATGTAATTGATTGCAATCTTACCGATAATTTAATTTCAGTTCAACTAACCTATACAATATGGTCTGATCTGCTGTGTGGCATACACACATCTTACTGGTCCTGCATCACTCCGATGCATTTGGGTTTATTCAGTGCACACCCACTTGCCACCGTTACATGTTACGATATCTAGGTTACTTAATTTAAGGCTTACTATTTATAGCACCCTGTCTGTAACGGCGCTGGTCTAATAACTAGGCATAGGCTACTAAAAGAACATGCGCAGACAAGATTACTAAAATTAATAAATATTAAAATACAATGACAAATGTTTGATAATTCCAACTTTATTAAAGTGCATTTACAAGCTATCAGAGCAGTTGATATAACACAAATTACGGATCACTTAGTTAACCGACATTACCTTAATACATTAAATATAAATACTTGTAGAGCAGGTTATATCCAGGACCCAGTTTGGATCGTATTGTTTTGCTGTACATGTCCACAGTTTCAGTAACCTATTACAGCCTGAATTTCATCAGAAAATCCTCAAAATATCAGAGAGACCTATATTCTTTATAGGAATTTTGGCTAACCGGACGTACCCTAAGCCGCTATTCAAAATGGCAGCGTGAAAAAGGCCTACTACTGTTCATAAACCTAATGCAAAGTTCACCAAGGAAAATCACATGCGCTAATCAAAATTTTCCACATCAGAATAATGTTTTGTAAATAAAGATTGTAAACCAGCGAGATTAAAGTTGAGCCAAAGCCGTTTTATAAATGAGGCCCGTGTACCAATTCTAGCATGTTGAGGTAAGGTGAGTGCAGGAGCAGATGGACAAACACTAAATTAACTCCTAATAACAACAAAAATAAATCAACATAAAATAAACAATAGTGATAAAAGCTACAAAGTAGCTTTTGAAAACGACTCTCAGCAAAAGCAGCAAAAACAACAACAAACACTTAACAGGTAACCCGACATGCCAGAGGAATTGTTGTTACAGGTAGATCTGGGGAGCCGTACATTGGATCAGTTTGTGAATGGCAGGTACTTTCAAAAAAATACTTATAGACCGTATAGCTTTAAACACGACGCTGATTGGAAAGTTCAGTTGCTACTCGGACACATTCAAAATTATTCCTAGGCTTTCCAGACTGATTCGTGAGATCAGGATGTTCTTACAAGGCTATCCAACAGGTGCCCTTAAAAGCAGTGTTAGTTATTTTCGAGAATGCGTGTGAACTTTAAACTCTACTCAAAACAATATCCTTCTGCAGCGCCACCCCACACATTGAAATGCATTGTGGTGTTCGCCACTTTGTGTATGTTCCTAAAGTCAGGGCTTTGTAGACTTGTAAGGTTATGTTTTTCAGCACGCACAGAGAACGGTAAGATGGTGAAATGCAAGGAGATATTTGGTGAATTTGACAAAAATTGTATTAGCTTACAATTAGCTTGCAATGGCTAACTATAACTTTGAATGAATAATCAACTTAAAAGTACAGTGTGTGTTGGGTGTGTAGACGGCAGTGGGAGAGCTATACCTGGACTGCTTCAGACACGTCACAACGCCTGCATCTTCATTGCCCTCTCCTGGACATGCTGCGTTGCCGGTCTACTAGCGATCACCGCCTGGCGTCCATGATAGTCCCTTCTACCTGTTACTGCCCCCACCTGTGTTCACTATGTCATTACACAGAGACTATACGTATGTACTGCTGGTATCTTTTTTTCTCTGGCGAGCATTACCCGTGGAAAGCTCAATGTTAGCAACGTATATTCTAGCTACTGCTTTTGCAGTGCATATACGCTTTTTCCAATTATATATTATTATATATATTTTACCAGTCAAAAGTTTTAGAACACGCACATTTCTTTTTTTAAGTTTTTATTGAAATGTAAGCAGTTCAAGTCCAGTGAATAACCTGAAATGGTACAAAGGTAAGCTGTAAACTACCAGAGGTTAAAACGAATAGTTTTGGTTACCAAAAACTGTACAAAAAGTCCTTTTGCAGGGAACAAGTAATAGGTTAACAACATACTGCTGTTCTGCAGCAATGGAAGTAAATTAGGCTTTGTAAGTTGATGCTAACAATTCCTACAGGTGTCCCAACTTTTGTTGATTACTTACAAACCCTCTGTCTGTATAAAAGCAGTGTTGGAACAGACTGTGTTACTACATCCTCTTAAGTATTATTTGGACAGTATTGTACTGCAGGAAGTAGTATATTGCTCTCATAATGGCAAGAAAATGGCAATTATCAAAGGAAAACAGACAGACCGAACAGAACCAGAAGACAAGTTCTGAGTCAACAGCTTGTGTGATAGGTGGCTCACAGGACAACAGCTTCAAGCACAGCTTAACACTGGTAAAAGCAAACAAGTCTCAGTTTCAACGGTGAAGAGAAGACTTCGAGCTGCAGGTTTGACAGGTCGAGTGGCAGTAAGAAAGCCATTGCTAAGATGGCCAAGATGGCCAAGAAGCACCGCATGTGGACTACTGAAGACTGGAAGAAGGTCTTATAGATGATTAATTATAAATTTTGTTTCGTCACGCAGGATTTTTGTATGCCGTCAAGAGTCAGTGGCACCCTGGACCAAAACAGCTACCACAGCATTTTGCAGCGCCATGCAATTCCCTCTGGTATACGACTAGTTGGTCAGGGGTTCATCCTACAGCAGGATAATGACCCAAAACATTCCTCCAGGCTATGTCAGAACTACCTTTAGAGGAAAAGAACAAGACTGTAGGTTCAAATCATGGAATGGCCAGCACAGTCTTCAGAATAAACCCCATCAAGCTGGTTTGGGCTGAACTGGACCGAACCGGACTTCTTCAACAGTGTTGGGAAGACCTTTCCGAACAACATTTGATTTCTATTGTAGCAAGAATGCCAAGAGTGTGTTTAGCCGTTATATTTGCAACAGGTGGCTACTTTGAGTCCAACATTTTTATAAAATATACAAATCTATTTCATGATACTTTTTTTTTTATCTCCAACTGTTTATTTTTTCTATGCTTAAATTTCAGAGTACATTGAGACATTAAACTGCATATAGTGTGTGTATCTATCTATCTATCTATCTATCTATCTATCTCTCAAATAAGGGAAGAGTGGAAAGGATGTTGGAGGAAGTTTTCTATAACTTTAATATGGAACTAAACTAGCAATACGATTGTGGGATACTGCATGCACATCGACACAGGTAGAACCTGATATGGAACCAAATAATAGCAGGAGTAATTCTCTGAAGGGAAATGACACTATGTAGCTGTTCCACTGTGACAGTGGTTCCGTAACATCACAGTAATTCACTTGGGAAGCAGGTTCTAATCCGGTATCATCTGCTATGCTGCGTGAAAACCTATAGGTTCTGTTGTATTACCTAGTGTGCAGTGGCTTTATTCTCTCCCCACTAGGAGCCCAAGCCCCCACCTCTATGGGCAGGAACTGTGTGTGAGAAAGCTTGGCGAGTGCAGGTGGGCTGGGTCTGGACTGCTGGGGGCACAACAGGGTGGGGTGGGGCTGCTCAGAGAGGGTCCGCATACTGTGGGAGGGGCGGAGCATCTCAATCACATCTATACCCTGAGGACACCTCAGGGACACCTTTCTAGACCGCTACAGTGTCGTCAGCGGCGACTCATATACCATTTGAGCCCAGACACACGTGCACACGTAGGGTAGTGGACACACGTGCACACATAGGGTAGGGTAGTGGGCACACGCGCACACACACTTTTGCAAATGCAACGTCCGGATGGTAAACGATGCCGCTTACACTCTTTGTATCCACACTTCCCTCTTTCTGTTCATTTTACACTCTGGCCACAGCCTGTACAACCCCCTCCACACACACACACCCTGGGCCAGGGCTGTGTAGTACTGTAGCAGAGCCAGTACCATCCATTATTCCTAGGCAGGAGTGCATTAAAGATTCATCTGTGCGGCTCAACCTCAAAGGAAAGACTATGACCCCTGGTAGAGCTGCTGAATTATGGAGACAGCCAATAAACTTGTTTGCCTTTGATCTCAACCACCCCCCCCGCGCACGCACACACTCAACATGAGCAGGTGAACGCACGTGCGCGTAAACCAACATGAATTTGTCCATATATTCCACATATATTCCCTCTTTAGTCATCCTATATTCATATGAGTGTCTATTGTCTATTGCTGTTGTACTTTGCCTTTCATCTTGATCACACAAACAGCATTTCGGCCATATGAGAAAGATAATGAAGACAATTTCTCTCAAATCTAATGCTATGAATAATTGCAGGGCACACGCTCCTCTGTCAAGTGTCTGGCGGTTGACACTTTGACATATTTATTGAGTTTATACTTAACCGATGTTCAATGTATTCCGTTATAAATGGCTGGCGTCTATTAATAATTCAGTGTGCGCACAAACATTACAGTACAGTATACAATATACTAAATACACAGTGTTTCATCTCAGGGTGAATACACTCTCAGCTTTGATTATCTGCCTCTGACAGCTACAGCGCCTTTGTTTTTAGGCTCATCATCTTCATCATACTGAAATTAAGACAGATAATAAAATGTAATGTTATTAAAGATTTTGTGAGAATATTGATCAAATAAAGCAGTGCCTGCTGTCCCGACAAACTCTCCCCGAAGTACTGACAGCCGATGCGTCATATTTTGCTTTCTTTGCCTGTGTTGTTTTTTTCGTATTAAACACTGCATTTATTTCTTATTCCCTCGTTGTTGCCTCGGTCACTAGCACCTTACACCTATTTCCCTTAATAATGAGGTTTTGGGGTTTACAATGTACATACAGTAGGTACAAATGCAAACCAGCACACACTTTGCCCACCTAAGTATAAGAAGATATTTAGGGAATAGTGGCTTAGTGCTCACCCTGGATCCAATTATAAATCTGATCTTATCCGGCTAATAGAGAACAGAGGGGATACGATGGTATGTATGTATGTATATGTGTGTGTATATATATACTGTATATATATCCATCCATCGTCATCCGCTTATCCGGAGTCGGGTCGCGGTGGCAGCAGCTTTAGCAGGGGGCCGCAAACCTCCCTTTTCCGAGCCACATTGGAAAGCTCTGACTGCGGGATCCCGAGGCGTTCCCAGGCCAGTGTGGAGATATAATCTCTCCACCTAGTCCTGGGTCTTCCCGAGGCCTCCTC
>JAOEGT010041122.1:0-22578 GCA_025447795.1 Speoplatyrhinus poulsoni | reverse complement strand
TATATATAACAGTATACATGAGGGGTGGGCAATCCTGGTCCTGGAGGGCATGTTTTAGATGTCTCCCTGCTCCAACACATCTGATTCAAATGCATGGTCGTTATCAGGCTTCTATCGACCCATTCATTAGAATCAGGTGTGTTGGAGCAGGGAGACACCCTATACTAGAGTTAGCTTGATGGTACATGATATGGATGCCTAGTTGTTGGTGTTTTTGATCATATACTCAAGCCAGCAAGAATGAATTCTTTACCTATTTTAACATAAATTAATACATTCGATTATATCACTTGTTTATATTTACATATGATTATACTGTATCACTTTTGTATTGCATTTTTGTTTCTCCATTAATAGTAATATTACCTGAGTTAGGTTTGTTTGAGTTAGCAGGTTTGAGTTAGGAGGTTTGAAGTGAGTGAGTGACATGTTGTGGTGGAATAAATAAGCGGAACTGGATGCATCTCTGCCGTCCCAGATAATGTATGGTCAGATCTGCCTTTGGGCAAAGTGGTTGGAAGGGGAACATGATTCATTCTAAAGCACATAACAGCATTCCAATCGTCCCCATCAATAGGCATAATCTACGATGACAGCTGCCAAAAACCAGACTAGAAAATGGATCATTCCGTGCCCAGTGTCGGCTCTCTGGAGAACGATGCGCCACGCAGCAAAGGGATGAATAAGCTGTTTGGATAAATGAGAGAAATGTCTGTGTATAAAGAAGTAGGGCTTGCTTATGCCATGTCCGGTGGTTGTTTTGAGGACTCGAGTGCAGAAACAATGTCATTGCGATGATTTATCGAAGACCAGGCTAGAGGAAACTGAACTAAAAAAAAAACAGACACGAACAGACAAGGCATATAGGCAAGATGATCCAGACCTGGGCAGATACAGGATACTTAACACAGGAGGGAATGATGACAAATTGGGGAAAGGTGAGGGGAGAACACATGGCGACAATAGCGAGGACATCTACAGGTTGGGAGGGGAAGTGCAGGTCACAGAAGAGACAGGGACAACCTTGGAGACAGCCATGACAAGTGGCCACTGCCATATTGCCTTTAGCAATAGTGCTGATGTGAAGAAAGCACAATGAGTGAGAACTTTAAACCAACTTCAAACAGAATAAAAATATCTACAGCAAAACAGACCCACTGATTGTTGGTCAAAGGTTTCAATGTGTCCTCATTGTCATACAGCTATATGTGGACCCGTCATTCACTGCATTCTGCCTTGGTGTGGCAGAACCAGCACTGAACAACATGTGCTAGTTTGTGGTTGGTGCAGCTATGGCAAAACATTACTTTACTTAACTTGAATACAAGTACACACTCACGTCACATGTCGCCAAGGTTATGGTATTGGTGTGCTTAAGCTTTGCTCCAGATTTGAGATTTAACCAAAATCAAAACTACATCCCATTCTATGTCTGTGTTCTGTGTCAGAACTACAAATAAAATAAAATAAAAACCACAATAAGAAATAAAACAATATTTAAAAATATGTACAGTATGTACTGTAGTTGCATCTCCAAGGACTTGCAAGGACTCAAACATTAGGCTACATCTCTACTTTCGTAAAAGTTTTAGATAAACACATGCAAGCACATCGTTGAAAACATCTTGAAGCGCGGCTTGTCAAATATGCAATATGTCAGACACAACAAATCAGTGGGAGTACTTGAATAAAGTGCAACATCAAAGTCAACAGGAACCTCCTGGATGTCATCAAAATCAGGTAATAAAGAGGATGTTCAATTTTTAATCTTCGATTTGAAAGAATGCAAAAGCTTCCCTCAAACCCCACGATGCCCCTTGTGGCAATGCAGTGACAGAAGAATGTAAAGGCACCCGCTGGGTTAACCATCTGTCAATTAAAAGGTTGAAACAATACGTCTCCTCTCTCTGTGCCGCAACAGAAGCAGGAAGATGTGCGTCTGGAAGAGCAACACAAGGAACGTGGGAGGAGACAGTAGATGATTATGGAGGGCAACGCGCAGCAGTTAGTTTGAAGGATCAAATACATTTTTTGGTGTTAACATTTTGCATCTTTAAGGAGCAGTTAATCTAGGGTGCAGTTTTCATCTGTAGTACATCTTGCAAAGAAAGGTTTCATTTATTTAGCAAGTACAATATACTTTTACAGAACCGTATACTGTATCTACTATTTGTAGTACATCTTGCAAAGAAAGGTTTAATTTATTTTGCAAGTACAATATAGTTTTACAGAACCGTATACTGTATCTACTATATGTAGTACATCTTGCAAAGAAAGGTTTAATTTATTTTGCAAGTACAATATAGTTTTACAGAACCGTATACTGTACATACAACAAATGTACAGCATTCCTGAAGTGTCCCAAACCAACTCCTACCGGAAAGCAATTCCTAAATAATTCCTGTTGTATTTTGGTTCAAAATATAGTGAACCTTGACTCTGTAGCTTATTTACCTTAATATTACTGTTTGTCATCTGTCATGAATATATTCACATTAATGAATATATTAATGAATCCATGAAAATATAGTCCCCCATTTACTTCAATAGTTCCGCAAAAACCTTTCTTTCAATCGGCAAAGCCGATCACTTTTTGTTTTGCTTCTGCTGCAAGCATGCACAATGCCCATAGCAATATAAGAATGTGTATATTGTAGGGTGCTATATCTACACCAGTTAATATCGGGTATTGTTTGTCTCCTTTGCATCTTTGTTATATTGTGTCTGGA
Organism: Speoplatyrhinus poulsoni; assembly: GCA_025447795.1. Taxonomy (NCBI): domain Eukaryota; kingdom Metazoa; phylum Chordata; class Actinopteri; order Percopsiformes; family Amblyopsidae; genus Speoplatyrhinus; species Speoplatyrhinus poulsoni. The sequence goes on along the minus strand of JAOEGT010041122.1, from coordinate 19,849 downwards.
TGGATTTTGTTGTCTATTGTCATCAGAATTCAAAAATAAACCACAGCATGTACAAAAAAATCTGTCATCTACCAGTGAATGCCATGCCCTTTGAGAATATCTGCTCTGGTAGATAGCCCCGGCCTCCATATAAGTCAGATAAGTCATATTTGCCAGCTAGCCAAGGATTTCTGACCAATCAGGGCCTCGTTTGCCTGATTGGTTAATTCCTGCCTTGCCTGTCAATCACATAAATATGCACACAGCTCGTAAATGAGCGTTGCAACGGGTCCTGACAGAAGGAGCAGAGAAGGGGGGGGGGGGTTTGGTTTGTTTATTTTACCAATTCTTGCTCTAATTCCTTTGTTTTTAGCTAGCTTTCAAATCCTACCTACAGCAGCTTTAAGCCCTGTTCAAGGAAGTATAGGCCTCGTGAGAGTATGTATGTTATAGCCACACACTGTACTGAACAAATCTATTTTTATGCTGCACGTCTGTTTAGTGGAGACATGCAAGTTACCCACAAGGGGCAGAGGTATGTAATTCAAGCAGGGAAACGCACATCGATACCCTCATTTCAGTACCAATAGTCCATTGTTAAACAGCCACCTAACCAGAGAGGTTGGATGAGGTGATGTACGTACATTTTAGGGCATACAGACCCCCTACGTTAACAAAGGAATCTCAAAGAATTAATGAAGGCATCATTTTGCATCAGCATTAGCATGCAGGCTAACAGAGAGAGCGACAAGTATGTGGACATGTGCACAAGGGACGCTAGTGCTGTCATGACATTGCTAGCCACAACTAACGCAATGACGGTGCTGCCATTTAGAGCTCTGTAAAAAAAAAAAAAATATAAAAAAAAAATCACCTGCCGTCATCGAACTAAGAAGCTGCCAACTGTAGGCTACTGTAAGCATATGTTGCACTGTCTCTGCTATTTTGGTCAGCGCGCGGGAGTGAGTCTTCCATGTGACACACAAACCGATCCAAATTCATTGTTAAATTAAGTGTGAACATGTGTGAATAATGGCACATTCTCTGCAGCCCTCTCGCCCAAAAGATTTTATTAAAATAAAATGTTTTAATTAGTGTTTTATGAATAAATTAATAAATTAATTGTTGCTAAAGGTGGAGTCAGCGATGCTGGAGCAAGATTATTGATATTTGATCAAAAACAAAAGCACCTCTTTGAAAAACACAACTCTACCTTCACATACATGTATGCATTAACATTTTTATAATTGAAATTGAAATACATGAATGTACTACGTTTTAAAATGACACACTACAAATAACAACACAAATTCACATCATACATGCACAATATCACAAACCCACCTTTAGTGGCTCTAGATGGTGACATCTGGTCGTAAAAAAATAAATAAACAACATTGCATTTTCACATAATTCCATTACGTTCCACAGTGGGGAATGACATGTAGCCCTGAACAAATGGTCTGTCTCCAGGCCCCTAACGTGGGAGTTAATAGCGGTGGATGCTAACTCCCATCACTAAGGCCATGGGTGCGAATGGCTGATGTGAAAGCAAACAAAACACCTTCGCAGAGGAGCTCCATTACTCAGACCTGCCGGGTCAGACCAGGAGCCACACTGTTCCGCCTGCATACCAAAACCGATGCTTTGTCCTCATTGAAAATCAGACCGGCAGGTTAGGAGCATCCAAAAGAAGAAAATGACTTACTTCACTGACTTCAAAAACACAGCGCGACTAGCAGCCGGGAGATTTGAGAGGGTAAAGTGGAAGCACCACCTCGATGGGATAAAACCTGCGTGAGATAAGGTACAGTCAGAGCTGCACACCGCAAATACATGCCTGTCTTATGGCGAACTAGCTGTTCCCTGGCACCCCCGCCACCGCCGTTCTGTCTGTGACCCTGTGTATTGCTTTCAGGGGCACACAATGGAGTGATCGATAAAGGCACTGATTGAAGGAAATCTTCTCCAAAAAAAAAATAAAAGTTGGAGGAATAGGCTGTCTCACCTCCAGAGTAGGCCGGCGGTCCACAAAGTAAGACCACTCCTTGACCTTCTCGGACCCTCACCGGACTCCGCCGCTGGGTCTTAAAGTCCTCCAAATCTGTTGGCCACCAAGACAAAGACAATAATGGACAAAGCAAATATTGACAATATCAATATAATATAATATATTTTATCATTTATATAACCTTGGTGTAGCAAAAAAAAAAACAAAATAAGCTATAATGCGCTTTGTGCATAAATGCAGTAGTCCTGTAAAGTCAGAAACACTGACTTCAACAGAAAGTAATTCCTCAAGTATAAGTCACACATGAGTGAATTTAATTGGAGCTATGTGTTGTTATCACTTTCCGTGTTTCATCCACCACACACAGCCCAGCAACAATTAAAAGGCTAGGATTGAAACATCATTTGTATGGAGGCCGATTACTTGTTGACAACCTGCTGTGAGAATTAAAATAAAGACAATAATCAGTGAATGCTCTGCCTATTTCCAGCCTGCTGTGGTTCTCAGACATCAGCGGAATTGAACTGAGCATGTGACTGAATGCCACATAATAGTGTAATCACAATAGGAACAAAATAATGCACCGTTGACACTCTTGTGTTTTGGCTCAGTGGGATATGCTTCCACGTCTTTGAAGTGAATGCGTAATGCAAAATGGCGTTGAGCGGGACAATAGCTTGATTAACGTTAACACAATCAAAGCCACCTTTCGGTCCAAAAATTACTTGGCGGAGAGCACCGGTAGGGTTCCGCAAATTCATTTGCTTGCTCATTAACATCCTCCCAAACTGCTCGGCAACAGGCAGCATACAGGCTTCAGGGGCCCTTGCTAAAGCTATGATTAATCCACGGGAAACAATCTAATAATATCTTTTTCTGCAGGAATGAGCACAGATAGTTTCCCTCCGGTAAAATACTGTACCCTCAATTTAAAAACTGCCCTGCTGATGGTGATGATTTTAACTAGCAGTTAACAATTTAGCAGTTTTGGGCCCATATGAATTACTGCTGTGCATGTGTTTGATTTTAATAAGAAAAAATTACATTTATATCCTTCATTTGAGGATCATTTGGATATTTAATTTAGATATTTTTATAGCTACAATAAACCCGTTGAGATGTGTGGGTGTGTGTGTGTGTGTGGGGGGGGTGTTTTGGAGGATTTATTCAGAGTTACAGGTCTTTATAGATTTGTGTATTTCTCCCAATTCCATTAAATCTATATCAGAGAATATGTAATTAGTTCTGCTTCAGGGGACTGCTTAAATGGGAAACGGGAGTTCTCTAACGTACGTCTTCCAGGCTATTGGATAACTGTATGTAATCGCTTTGATTATTTCTAGGAAAGTAGACCCTATGTCAAATATAAATGGTTTTCTGGGAGGGTGTCTATTGCTCTTCAAGGTATAGTCAGGTATTGTAAACTAATCTTAAAATAATAAACTTTTTGTCAAATTCACCAAATATCTCCTTGTATTCTAGATTACTGTTCTGTGTATGATGAAAAAATAATCTGGTACTTCTACACAGTCCAGGCTCCGTAAATATGAACATAAACAAAGTGGTGAACACCGCTTACAACAAAAAAGCCGCATTGCTTCACACTGCGTTTCAATGTGTGAAGCGGTGCTCCCTGTACAATGGCAAAGGCTAGCATTGAATTTACATGGTACGATGCATCGTTTAACTAACTAACATCCGAAGTACGATGTTTCCCAAAAGTGCCGAATTTCGTTAGTATGACAATTGTTAAAACTATATGTCAACCATTGTAGTATGTCTTCGGTCTGACTTTTACAGCTAGAAACTTGCAAAAACTCACAATCTTAGGGCAATTGTGATGATATGAAATTATACAATTATTATCTTGGTTATTAATACAACCTGCTCATATGCTACAGTAGGGTATAACAACAACCATGACAATAATACAAATATTAGTAGGCCTATGCATTTAGGCTAACATCAGAAAATGATAATAACAGTAAAATAAAACAATAGAAAGAGTCTAATCATAACAACATAATATAGAATGACAATGAATAATTATTTATATGAATACACTGTAACTACAATAATAGGCATTCAGTGCAATATGCTTTGTGTAGCCTAAACATTTATACTATTCATACTTCAAATACATAGACTACTAGCCAACAAGCCTCAATGCAGCGTGTCTCAGTTGGATACGTCCATGATTGTGATTTATAGTCTCTCAATAACGCAAGTTCAATACTAACAATGAGATGTTCTTTTAATAACGGCAACAAAAGCACTTATTAAGATTAGAAACACCTTGGTATGCTTGGTATACCTTGGTATAAAGGAGGAACAAAAGTTTTTCTGTTCTTATATTTCAGGTGAACCATTTAGAAAACAATAGGCATAGGCTACAGGTGCAACTGCCATCTTTTCATGTCGGCCAACTGAGAAATAGACTACATTTAAAAATAGTTCTACTTTTACCACTATGCTAAATATCTCTATCTGTCTACCTATAAAACACTGTTTTATAGGTAGACATGCCTTTTATGCCATCTATGACATAGTCACCACGAACTACGCTTCTAACAACACCTCGAGAGCTGTAGTTCGAATGACACAATTTAACAACAGCGTTACGAACGTTCGTTGGAACTATGGTTATGGTTTAACAATCCAACGTTGTTTCCTCCATAGTTCGGAATATGTATTTCCAACCATGTAAGTTGCTAACTATGTTAGGAACGATGCTTTGGGAAGCGCACCGTGGGATGGCTGGTCAGTGTTGCTCACTCTGTTGTGTGTGCATTAGGGCTGTGTATTGGCAATAATCTGGCAATACGATACAAGGGCCACGATTCTATATTTTGCAATATATTGCGATATATTGTGATACTGTAAATGTGGCGCTGCTGCAAAAAATAACAGAATCACTTATGTACTGTAACTTAAACTTTAAACTAAATCTGGCAACAAGCATTTTTCCTATCTTTTAAGGTTAATGTATTTTGTACATGGCCCCTTAAACAAAAAATAAATCAATGAATACCGTGATTTAAAGAATCGATACAGTATCGCAAACCGTAATATTGCGATACTCAGGCGTATCAACGTTTTCTTACACCCCTAGTGTGCATTGAGTGAGTGATAGAGATCGAGAATGAGAGACTGAGCATGGGAGAAAAGCAGAGAGAGAGAGAGAGAGAGAGAGAGAGAGAGAGAGAGAGAGAGACATTCAGAACCCCCCCCCTTCCCTTCCCACTGCTATCCCCAGTTGTGTTTTTTGTGCAGTTTTTCTACCTTGGCAATTTTAGTGGGAACTCAGATGGTGTTCAACCCCCCTAATTTCCAATCTTGTGTTTTCCCCATTTTACTGGTTTGTTTCCCTGTGCACCCTGTGCACCCTGTGCGTGCGTGCATGCGCCTGTGTGTGTGTGTGTGTGTGCGTGCGTGCGTGCGTGCGTGTGTGTATTTGTCCGGGTTTGGGGCACATAGCGCCGGTGTTCTGACCATCTGTCCTACCTTGGCAGATTGTCCTACCGTAGCACAAAAGGACAGTTATGGTCTGTGCATCTGTCCTACCATGTCCGACTGTCCTACCCTACATATTGCTAGATTTTAAATTAGGCTATAGAAATAAAGCGGTATGATTCGACGGGACAAAATAACATTTTGGTATAGATAGTGCTGCTGCTGGCAAATAAATAATTAAATTGACGGGTGAAAATAACTTTGTTAGATCGTGCTAAAACGTCCCTGAATGGCACGAAATATATTCATATAGCCTACAGTAGGCCAAGTAAACTATCATGAATTAAGCTAATGTATGAATAATATACTATGCTCAATAACTAATATATTATATGTATTATGTTAAAAGAATTGAATTCGACAGCAATACAAACCTTTCCACAATATATTCAACAACAATATAATTCTGGAAGCCGAAAGGAAATTTTTTTTGGCGTGTCTCAAGTCAAATCGAATGTACGCATGCGCAGTATGACGAGGTAGGACAATCTGTCGGGTAGGATAGAATGTTAGAACACCGGCACAAAGTCGGTCTCGCACAGCAGAAGATGACACAGTCACTCAGCTAGCAGACCTGGAGCTACCCTGATCAATATTCCCCGAGAGTATGGCAACGAGCCAGACGCAATGAAAGCCAGCAAGGCCTGACAAGCCGAGCTGTTCTGCACCCAGTGGATCATCTTATCAACCCCATCATGGCCCTGCACCTCTGCATGGCTCCGCCTGGCGGGGTTCGGGCCATTTTGAGTGCTTTCAGATCCATGAAATTGGATGTGAATTAGCATTTTTTGGGCTAGCTATACCAATGTGACCCATTGTAATGAATGAGAGGCGATTACAGAAAGGGAAAATTGGAGTCATTCTCTTATGCCGCATAAGAGCATGTGGACAATTTGTGAACTGGTCGCATAGTGAAACTATTAGAGAGAAAAAATAAAACGTGTATTGTTCGTTTCGACTAAAAGATCATGCTGAACGTTGTAATTTTGGCAAACACGAGTTTAAAATAATTGACTATTCAAATGAGCTTTCTTTCATTTTCATACTTTCATCAAAGTCCCAGAAAAAAAACCCTGCCAAATCTGTGCGGTAACTGTGTTTAGGTTTTACAGAGGTTTTTACACAAGTCTTGAAACAGATAAAACGCAAAACATAAATTCGTACATGCACAATATGTGTTACATAATTTAATCAATAACAAATTAAATGAATACATTAAACTTGAGTAAGAACATATGTAATAATGAACTGCATTTATGTGCTTTTATCCAAAGCGCTTTACATTATTTGGCCTCACATTCACCCATTCACACGCCAATGGTTTGCTGCCATGCAAGGTGCAACCAACCACCAGGAGCAGTTGAGGGGTTAGGCATCTTGCTCAAGGATGCTTACAGGTAGGTCAACAAACCTACAACCTTCCGGCTGTAAGCCTACCACCCAGACCACTAGACCACCCTGCCCCCATCCTGTGTAGGCTCAATTAACTGGTCAGCGTATAAAGTACCTGCCATGGTGATATGGTTTTAAATCGTAATAATAGAAATGAAACTAAATGAAAAACTGAAAGATGTTTGCTTTGTGCAGCCAAGGAGATTTTGCGCTCTCATTTACACAGCTGGATTCAATAGGCACAAGGCTGATGACGTCCAACAGATTATCCAAATAGGAAGCAAGGAGAAGTTCCTGTGTCTCCAATACTTTCTGAGAAGACTTGGAGAAAAAAAAAAGGCCAACAGATCTAGGGCGAAATGGCCACAGCAGCCCGACCTAAGATGCCACAGAACGCAACTTCCCATGAAGTGAACATTACAGACGGATATAAATTTTGTTTTAAACAACAACTCTTCTTCTCTCTTCCCTACTTTCTGAAGCCTCAACGTAAACATTTCCCCTACGGCAAAAGCATTGATTAAGACCAGCGTTAAAGACAGAGATGAGGAATATGCGCTTGTTAAATAAAAGAGCGTTAGAAAGAGAGAGAGAGGGAGAGAGAGAATATGTGTACTGTCAAGATTGCTGGACATACCGTTTTTTTTGTTCTTTGCTATTGCTTTGTTATGCATTGGCAACATGAAGTCTTTGAATTGTCATGCCAATAAAGCAAACTGCATTGAATTGCAAAATGTTATTGAATTGACAGAAAGAGAGAGAGAGACAGAAATATAGAAATCAAATACCTGCAAAGTAATTAGGCAGATAACATGGTTAGGTTAGACAGATTCCAGCAAGAGGAAAATGCAAATGATTGGCAATTACAGAGCTGAATCTGCGAGGACAACTCTCCAGCCAACATACAAGGGGAGGTGTGTCCCTTGATGCGCTTCTAAATACAGCGATTTCACCCTCCATTAAACACAGCGCTACCCACGTGCCTATGAGCCCACCAATGCATTCTAATTGCCACTCGCAACTTCTTCAGGAGACGGAAAAAAAAAATAATAATTTAAATAAATAAAAAATAAAAATAAATAAATAAATAAAAACAACAACAATATACCCGTGGTGCAACTTGGGCAATTTGTTGTGTTACACAGCAGCATGCATCATGGGAAATATGCTCACTGATGACAAATGAAATACAGTATCCTTGGGAGATTAGGGGGTTAAATCTCACTTTACAACCAACCAGATTATTTCTCCCTGTACTGCTCACACAAGGCAAAGCAGAACATTTGATATGTGTTTTCTGCATCATCAACAGGATGAGAAACCTTTCAGAGGCTTAGCCTCGCTACCAGGTGCTAACCTAAATGGCTCTCAGCCTGAAACTGCCCTCAGAATGAACAAAAACGCACCACAATATTACTGCTATGGAATGCTATTAATAAAGTGGACATTACTTCTAAAATACATTACTATTACCTCATTGTTAACGGTTCTCTGGGTTAGCCGTTCTATAAAACAATTGTGATTAAGTAAGTAAAAAAAATCAAAAAACATAAGCAATAAAAAATGGAATCCCGACTGATGCTGTTCGAGTTTATTTATATAGGCCTTAACCACATTGCAGTCCCAAAGGGCTGTACAGCCCTTTATTGCACATGGAAACAAACAACACCCCTTTAACCTGCCCCTCCCCCCGGGCAAGGAAAAACTTCCATTAAAAACCCCATAAGAATAAAGGGAAGAAACCTTGGGAAGGGACCACAGAGGGAGGAATCCACCCCTCCAGGACAGTTAAGATGCAATAGGTGTCGAGATTTAGCAATAATACTTTGAACAATATGTGTCACATTGTACCGCAATTAAGAATGAACACATTGTAGAAATGTAATTAATTTTGTAAGTCAGTTAATTATGATGTAAATGTTTTGCTCCTGATAAAAGTCTGCACCTTGGCCTTTGCTTTACATAGTTACTACCCCTTGTCTGAGAAATTATCCTGAGCTTTTCGGATAAACCTTTGTTACAAATGACACAAACCATAGCAGGCTGTTCCCTCCATGAAGGAGTCCCCTGACCCAAGGCCCGTTCAATCACACAGCACGCTTAATTACGTTAAACCAACAGCAGCAAATAAGACGGAGCAAACTCATTTACTTATCAACTGACAAAATCTGACAGCCCGGGTCAGGACCAGGCAACGGATGGCGCCGAGCGCACCGATAAGACACCTCAGGTCAAGCTCCCCAAAACTGATGGGAAATGTGAATAAGATCCACTGCTTGCAGGCTACTCGTGACAAGGGATCTTCCGCTACGTCGTGCAGATTTAGAGGCGCCGTGTGACAACGGAGCACAGAGTAGTGGGCAGATGAATACCCCCGGTGGTCCAACTGCCAAGGTTTTTGTTACGGCGAAGAACCAGACGTCAGAATTCAATCTGGACTCGCCATCTGTTCGCCGATATGAGGCCTGTCATTTGAGATGAGCTGCCCATCAAGAGCGGGAGGCCTCAAGTTCACCTTGCCATCAGAGATGCCTTACACACCGTGTCTTATAAAATGTGATAGATGAAGGCTGTAAAGAATCGGCGATACAGATTCTGCCAAGGCCCAGCACCTAATCACACTACGGCCTCTGTCACAGCAGTAGGGTGACTGGAGGATTGGAGTGCAGGGTAAACATCAAAATTGGCAGCATGTATGCAGGCTGAGGGATAATTCCAACGTGCTTGTTAATTAGCGTTTGCTCATTACGGACTTGAATGCTATCGCCACACAAGAGTGCCTTGTCTACAGTTAAATCACCACAAACAATTATTCCAGTCCTCCTCCTTTCAAAAAACTTCAACTTCTAAGGGTTAGTAATTCATTAATTATATAATTAGTCATGTATTTAATGTATTTTACAGTTGTTTTTTTAATGTATTTTATAAGAAATGTGCTATATATATTAAGTTTGATTTGATTAGATTTAATTTAATTTAATTAACTTAATAAACTAAACAGACAAAGGCTTAACTAATTATCTACTGTATCTGCTTTAATTAAATAATAATATATGAGTGAGTTTTTTTTATTTAGGACGGCAATGGCACAGTGGTTAGAGCTTAGTGGCTGAGTGTCTAAGGGCCCTATTTTAACGATATAACCGTGTGGTCTAAAGCGGACTCCGCAAACTGCATGTAGGACCTGTCCGAGTCCACTTTTAGTATTTTAATGGTGGGAAAACGGTCGGTGCGCCAGGCGCATGTTTCTAAAGGGTTGTGCGTGTGTTTAAAGCGTAACATTCGATAAACCAATCTGAGCGTCATCTCCCATTCCCTTTTAAATTCCAGGCACGCTTGCACCATGGGCGGATCAATATTTTACTGGTGGGTTGTGAAAGCGCCGGAGCAGACCATCTACAGCGAGATTCCACCAAGATTCCTAAAATATTTTGATGTGCGTGTAGCAAAGTCACATTCCCGTTTAGAGCCGCTTTGCGGCACTTTGCGGCACTTTGCGGCACTTTGCGGCGGGTGTAAGATAGGGCCCTTGGTGTCACCTACTGTAACACCTAACCCTCATTGCTCCCGGTGATTGGATGGCGCCTCACATGGCCGTCTGACGCCACCAGCGTTGCATCTGAATGTGTGCGTGTGCGTGTGTGAATTGGTGCATGTGATGCGACCCTGTACAGCGTTTTGAATGGCTTGAAAGGTGTTAATTCATGCAGTCCATTTAGCGGCACAAAAAATATAAGACAACTCACAGGCGACGTGCAGGCTGGCCTCCCTGCTGACGATGGCGCCAAAGGAGTTGGATGCGAGGCATTGGTAGATGCCAACGTCTTCCTCCTTGTTGAGCTGACTGATGTGCAGGTTGCCCCCCGTGAGAAAATAACGAGAACCTGGTCGGGGCACGATGAAAGAATCGTTCAGCTTCCACCTGCGAAAAACAAGTTCACAACACTGTGAGCCAAGAGCTATGTAGAAAGAGATTTAAAAAGAGGCCAGAATACTGGCACAAAACATCACGTGGTATCAGTTATTTGTGGGAAATGGATTGTGGAAGCACATTTAGAAATGCCTCGTCTCTTTGTGTTGTTATCGAGACATTTTTTAAAGCTAAAAAAACTCTCAGTATTAACAGATTATTTACATGAGCTGAATTCAAGCTAATGCTGTTCGTGCCAAAAAACACTACTATGGCACAGAGTCCTAAAACCATGCTCTATTAAAGGCTGCACAGTTTTTGCTTCATTACACCTACAATCTATACTGTCAGACAGCATAATCACATGCTTTCATCACCATCAAGCTGCAATCAACACCGCGTGACCAAACGGCCCTTAATCCGAACAAAGGCAAAATTAAAACAAATAAAAGTCTCGTGCATGTGCCGCGGCAAAAGGAAATCTAAGGATAATTCAGGAAAGCGGTAATCAAGGAGAGACGTTATTCAACCGCCACGGCAATTCATTGCGTTTTCGGGGGCCTCGCTCATTTAAAACACAAAATGAGGCAGAATCAAAGGATATAAATAACTACAACATTTTCTCTGCGGTTTCTTTACCGTCGCAACCCAGCCCCAAAGGCAATCCTGCAGCACCTTGCAGGATTGCATCCCATGCCGTGCTCAATCAAACTCCCAAGAGGTTCGTGCAGCGCACGTCGTGAGCTTCCCCCCCCAATCATGGTGATTATCAGACAGGAGGGCCCAAGTGTGTGGTTCTGCTCAAACAAGATAGCTACATGTGTGGCAAAGGATAACACTGGGTTTTGATTAAAAGGTCATGCTTTTGAGAACACGGGATCCGCTGTAGTGAGGCCAGCGAGACGTGAGTGTGAGCAATCAGCGATTATAAGGCTGTGTGGCGTTGATAGTGGACCATGACATGCGGGATGTGACATCAAAGACGGGAACATCCGGTTGACTGCTGCCAGATTGACAACAGCAGCCTGCTAAATTAGTGTTGGGCCAAAGTCATTGAAGTCTACCAAAATAGATTGAAAGACTAGCTGCCTTTGCTTTCTATAAAACTTTTTTAAATGTATTCGGCTGCATTTCATCACCTCAATAGAACCTCGAAATTGTCCGCAAATGGCACTCGCCTAACATTTCACCTCAAGGGGCAAGAAAACACAAAGAAAGGATAAAGTAAACAAGAGGACTATGGCAAAGGTAAACTGGCAGATCATCAGAAAAAGTGTATTTTAAATATTAGCCCCTCGGTATCAATTGTAATTCCACGACTCCTGGAGGTATTTTAGGATTCGTTTACTGTTCCTATTCTTCCATTCACAGTGGGGGGACTGCTGAGAAAAGTAGGAATGAGGCAGAGAAGACGGGTTTGGATAGGAGGGGCTGGCATATGCAGTGGAGCGATGCTCCCGGCAGATTGGATGATTAGATTGATTTAGTGATGTGGTGTTGCAGTTGGAACAGACCCAGCAGCTCCAGATGAGACAAATCAAGGGGGCATAGTGACAAGCCAGAGCGGGGTGGGTGTGTGCCTGGTGGTCGCTGGATAGTCTTAGATAAATTAATTTGTCCTTGGTGCCCCTGAAATAGAGCACCCCGGAGAGGAGCAGAGCGGCCACCTTAACACAGCTTTCCAAAGCTAATTTACAATTCAGGCGCTGGAAACCTAATGGCAGTGGGCACCCTTAAGCCCATTGCACGCTGCACGCGGAGCTGAAACGGAGCCGACACCGAGCGGATCCACTTGTATTTGCACAGCGCTTTTTTACCAGCCCCCCCCCCCCCCCCAAGTCTATTTTGTTCCACCTCTTCTTGCATTATTTAAGCTCTTTTACATGGACCGCAATACAAATACGTCGTAGGAGCCCGTAAAACACTATTAACTTGAAAGAAAACCGTTTCCTTGTTTCTTAGCCCCACCCCCATGCCCACCGTTTCCTCAGACAGTTGGTAAACGTGCTATTTATATATGTTGCCTGTCTGAATTGTTTGCATATATGTTAATATATTTGTGATTATACGTTTACTGTATACTGACCGATTTACACAGAGAGTGCTGTTGGGCGGGGTGGATATTATCCACGGGCAGTGTGCAAAGCATACCGGAGAAACAGCCCTGAAAACGCTTGCCGTTTATCTCTGTATCAGCGCAGCCTTTTTTTTAACCTTTATTTAAGTACCCACTGAGATTAGGAATATTTTTTACAAGGGAGATTAGCACGTCTAATGTTATTTAAATACACAGTAATGCCGGGGTGACACTACATAATTTTAGCCCAATTTTCAGCTCGCCGACGCAATTTTTGGAGCTCACAGACAAAAGCCCCAGCTCGGAGTGGAATAACAGCTTGCTCCCGTGAGCGACGATCGTGATCGATGTGAATTTCTTACAACGCGAGCTGAGAGTGTTGGCGACATGTCGACGATACAACACAAGGCCAAACTGGAAATTTAGCAGGTTAAATATCTGGACCTGTCAGGGAGTCTAAATCCTGTAGTGTGAATTGTGACTGCTATTGTTGTGACAGCAGCGATGACCTACAGCCAATGACAACAAGGGGGAGGAATAAAAGCCTTTGTTATCATTTGAACTACTTGAAGAAACACGCAAAGATAGGCTATTGAAATAATTTAAATCTCTCTGAAACACGCATCCCTTGTCGATAACGCTTCACATTTTATTTAAATTACTTTAAATATTGTGATTGAGATAATGTGTTGAAATTTACCGGTTCCATGTTAACGAACATTTGAGCGCTACTACGGAGGGATATGCCTATATTACGTCTTGTTTGTGAGATATGCCTATGCCTATGTATGCTCGTGAAACAATTTCCAAGCTCGCTTGACTTTTTCAGGTGAAACATCTTGTAGTGGGTGATCCCGTCACCGACCAGTCATGTAGTGTGAATCACACAACGACGTCGAGACACTTGCTTACAAGAGAGACAAGAGTCGTGTAGTGTGTGCTGCACATCCATCTAACCACTTTGAGTTGTGTAGTCTGAACTCGCATTACAGAGACACCATTATCAGATCTCAACAACAAACTTGTGAGTTCTTTCATTTTAAATGTAAAAGCATTCAGCAAAATAAATTCAGTTAATTTCAAAAGAGTAGCTTGCCTCCTTCTATAGCCCTGCCCCATACAGAGCTCGTACCGAAATGGCCCTCCCTTGTGGAATCATATTTGTGTCAGTATTATCAAACAAAACATCTTTAGTTTAAAACAAAATGTTTTTTATTTGCGAGATAATAAAACGCAGTGAAGCAAAAACAAATTAATCTCAGGAGTAAAACGTATAACTTGCAAACAAACTATATATTTCCCAGTTTTGATCATATGTATTTTTGTTTACAGTTCCCTCTGCTGTTTTCTCACTGTTGACTCTTTTGCTCTCACTGTCAGTTTTGCGCAGAAACTTCGGGCTTCATTGTTGACGAACACAGACATGAGTTCACACACCCTAAACATTACTTGACCCTGGGTTTCTACAGGATTAATTAAGTGTATTGATTATGTTGTCTGAGCTATAGCCTACTACTAGTAAACGTTTGTTGTTCTGTGTAGTTACAGAAGACATAGGCCCACTCTATGCTCATATTTATACCTAAATATATATCCAGGAGCACACATACAGAAATAAAACTTGACAGTTTGTTATAAATCTGAACATAATTACTTAATGTGTCACTTACGTTATGCCATATGTAGTATGCAACACAGCTGTTGGTACTTGCTAGGGATGGCACGATCCAGTGCTGATACCGATACAGAAACCAGCACTTTGGGTATCGGCTTTAAATTAAGTTAAATTGCAAAGTAAATGACAGCCATTCGGACCTAGATGCATTTTAGAAACCTGCTGCTGATAGAGTGGCCTGGGTAGGTTAGACATGGCTGATGCTTGACAGTAGACGTGTAAAATAATTTAATTGGATTAGCCCCATAGATCGGTTACAAATGTCCAATTGTCACAGATACCGATCCAGCAATTTAAGTCAGTATCGGACCGACCTCAGTATCGTATCGGTGCCATCCCTAGTACTTTCTGTAATTACACAGCCAATCAAAAGCAAATTCGATTAGATATGAAGCTGAACATCAGTTTTAAAGTTGAACTCAGAAAGCTGACAATTTTTCAAACTCAAAAATAGGTTCCCATACATTAGGTAAGGCGGAATACAGACAGTGAAATAGCCACTGATTACTTAATAAGTATTCCAGCCGATCCAAGTGATAAGATATTGTACACTCATTTCAATTTGTGCCCATTAGGCATAACACTAAGGCTCTTCAAGCTACATTAAAGGACGAACATGCTGATGTTATGAGAGATCGTTTCAAGCTATTACACATGAAATGCTTGACTTTGCAATTTGCATTTAATTACACTGACAAGAGTACAACAGCAATATGGCCCCATTTGATATATTGTGAATTAATAGCTCATGGACCCAATGTGCTTTAAAGCAAATCATTGCTTGTCATCCATTTTTATTTGCCATCCCTTTTGCTGAGGACAAACCGGGCACCAATCTGTAAGACAATCAGCGTGGGACCATTTACATACTCTACATCGGGGCCACTGCACTGAACACCAAACAAGGACAGCCATCCATCCATCCCTTTTCTGGGATTCATTTATTTATTTACTTATTTTTCCAGGGAGCTCTATCTTACCATGCAGGATTGTACTTCCTGAAAAAAAAGGGTTAGTTATTCTTGAGAACGCCTGCTACCTTCAAACTCAAATGAAAACACTATCATTGAACCCTAGGGTTAAAACCCTAACCCTGATGAACCATCTGGTCATTTTTTCTGTCTTCACACCTTAACAACGCCACACACCTAAACCGCTTGTATAGCTATCAATACAACGCTGAGTGGAAAGTTCAGTTGCTACTCGTACTCAATCGCAATGATTTCTAGGCTTTCTCGACTGATTCTCGCTCCGAAGTTAAACTGAAGCTTGTGAGATCAGGATGGCCAGTGTATTTATATAGTGATATAAAATCACAAAATGCTTTACATTAAAAACATCAACATGACAGGTAAGAAAGAAAGAAAGAAAGAAAGAAAGAAAGAAAGAAAGAAAATTAAGTTAAATCTATTTACAAGCTTACCAAAAGCCTGTTTAAACAAATATGCTGCTTAATAATACCGTCAGTGGATTCTATCAAACGCAGTGCTAAGGGACAGGCATTCCATAGTATAGTCCGTGGTCACCCCGCGTTTTGTAGTGGGTAAAGGGATAACTAGTAGATTTTTGTTTTGTTGTGGAAGGGTGAAAAAGATCAGTGATATAGTGCGGTGACTGCCCATGCAGGGTTTGAGTTTATCGTCCAAATCGGACCTTAAACGTGTACAGAGGAATTTGTTGGAAAACTAAACAACACAACTCCATAGGCTACGGTTACTGCTTAAAATACATTGAAGAACTAAAATGAGCCAATAATGCACAGAACTAGTGTCAGGCTTATGAGTGACAATGCCAACAGTCAATAAAAAAGGACAGTACCACTAAACTGCTGTCGAGCTTACATGGGTATACGTATCATGTCGTTCAGCACAGAGTTGCTTACTGCATGTGTCGTGGTGCTAATGGATGGAACGGGCTGAGACAAGGGCGCACCACTCAGTCAAATCACTCAATGCCTTCCGTGGCCACTACTGGTTCACAGGTTGGTCCAATCACCTGCCAAGAATTATTTTGAAAGCGCCTGCCCTTTTTAAACAGTTTCAATGGATGGCTCCCCAGATGTTTGGGGGTGTATGGGATGTGACCTCTGACCTCTGACTTTTCTGGACAGAACACCAAGCGGCGCGTAAAAACCAACCGTTGGTGCTGAAAAATTGCAAAAATATCTGCAGTTCCTCAAATGGCTACTTCAGACTGGCTCCAAAAGTGAGTTTTTAGATAGTTGGTCTTGTTTCTAATATAAATGGCTTATCTAGTGACGTAATTTAAGTAAATGTGCACTTAGTTTAAGAAATCTTATCACATGAATTTCACTTACTGCACTGGCAGCCAAAATTGCTTGTTTTAAGCATAAGAAAGCTAATAACTAATATATTTGCACTTATTATTGATAGGGCATTTTATTCAGTGTAAAAATTTGGTTTTAGTGATGCGCAGAAAAGTTACTTATTTAAAAATAGCAGTGTACTGTGGCATTAGACATCTCCCTGCTCCAACACACCTAATTCAAATCAATGGGTTGTTAGAAGACTTGATTTTTCTATGCGGTTCGGCTTTTCAGCCACACCAAGGGGGAACCTCCAGGGCTGAGAAATTAATTCAAAGCGAAAATACCAAAATCTGCATTTCATCAAATGGCCACTTGAGGCTGGCAGTGCCATGTTAAAATGTCTGGCTTTACAGGAATAATAAACATGTTTGCAGTCTGATTCAAACACCTCTTTTGTCTCTATAGCTAGTATTTTTAACTCATCAGTTAAAATATATTAGCCATACATGTACACAATTACAGACAGAGTGAGGTACTGCAAAGATGGCGATGACCAAACCTGTTCTTGAGAAAAGCTATGGATGATGTCACGGAAAGTTTGTCGTCAAGGAGGGTTTGTCCATTTATATATACAGTCTATGGTGATGTCTTGGAGGGTTTGTCCCTGTGTTTATATATACAGTCTAAAGGCTAAAAAGTTGGAAAGTTAAAATTGGAGGGGGGGGCCTCCACATTTTTTGCCTTGGAAATGAATAGCAAACATTCAAATGAGCCTCCTTTGTAAATCGCTGCCTACTCTTTCAAATACTTTTCTGATGTCGGTGGATTCATTTGAAGAAGAATTAGCCTACTGATTGGCCTTGGCATTGCATATTATTTTTAATTACATTTTAAAATGTATACATTTTACAATTAAATTATAGTCAAACATTTTAATGCATGTTTGACCTCAAAGCCAACGAGATCAAGTGTCCCCCTGTGAACTCCAGCGCCCCCCAGGTTGGGAATCACTGGTCTATGATGACGTCACAGAGGGTTTGTCCATTTACATATACAGTCTATGGTGACGTCACAGTGGGTTTATCCATTTATATATACAGTCTATGGTGACGTCACAGAGGGTCTGTCAATTTACATATACAGTCTATGGTGACGTCACAGTGGGTTTATCCATTTATATATACAGTCTACGGTGACGTCTATGAGGGGTTACCTGTACACGGGCGGGGGGTGTCCCTGGGCCTCGCAGCTGAACACCACTTCCCTGCGGCTTTCTCCAGGCTGCAGGGGAAACACCACGCTGCCTGGCTGCTTGGTGAACAGAGGCCTCAGCAGGACCCTGCTGCCTGCAGGGGGAAGCACATGTACATGCACGCATGCACACACGCACATACACACACACACGTGTACACATGCACGGACACACGCACACACGCACGTACACAGACACACACACGTGCACACATGCACGTACACACACACGTGCACACATGCACAAACACACACACACACGCACGCACACACACACACACACACATTAGCTTTGACACCTGGTCCTGTTAATAAATGCACACACTTTGAATTAACCAGGTAAAGGTCTAATTGAAATTAAAATGGTATTTTACAAGAGAGTCTTCACAGCTTAAAACATTCACATAAAACATTTAAACACAATGTCAACCATTCAATCACAGCAACACATCAAATTAGAGAGCATAAAATATGCACATGATTTGAGACTTAAATCAATTAGACGCAAAGCAATTACAATCAATGTCCCATTTCAATACAGTCCTTTTAAAGTGAGACAATATCTTTACACAAGATCAGTTCCAGCAGCTGTACGTCATTCTGTAGGATGCCCTAAGAGAAGAGGGCAGCATTCCTAAAAGGCTTTCTTGCCAAACTGCACGCACCCAGGGAACAAGCTTCTGCAGTGCTATGGTGTCCCCAGGCCACCAGGGGGAGCCAAAGAGGAGTTCCAGCAAAACAAACATGAAGAAGCACAACACAGCTGGGACTTGTTAGCTGCCATTTTGCAGAGCTATTTAGTTCAGTTCAGGGGGGCAGGGCCTGAGCTTGAAGCAGCTGTGACATGTAGTGACGGACGGTACTGCAGCCGGAAGAACCAGCTGCAGTACACACCCTATTCATAAATTCTTTATCGGTTTTACTGCTCCACTACATTTACCGTGCAACGAGAAACTTCCGGCGTATTAGCGAGCAGAACATCGATCCTACTTTTAGTGCAAATGCTAAATATTAAACAAAACATGCCTACAATTACAATAGTATAGTCTGAAACAAAAAGAACAATTCCTGTTGTATTATATCCTGTACTACGGCACACAAGAACAAGGCTTGGCGACTCTAGTGTCGCAGGTTGTAACGTTTGTACTGCGCATGCAGCAAAAAGAGCCACTTTAACGATGACGCAACTCTTAAATTAGCATCTCGTGCTTCACTGTGATAATAAGCAAATACTTTCTAAGAACAAGCCGCCATTTTCTTCCCTGTGTCTGTCTATTAATAATTCTGTGGTTCAGTTCAATTTTCATGTATGTGGTTTAGTCTTGGCATGCATGTACTAGCGTTTGTGGACTTGAGTTTAGTCGTTGTTGCAAAAACCTGTATTTCTGGGTGATTTTATCTGAAGTTTGTTAAGTAAACTTTGTCTTTGAACTTGTTGTGAGTGTATTCATGATTATTCCACTGGCAAACCGTAACATGCAAAGCATCCGGAGAGTCTTAGTGAGGGCTTGATCTACCATAACGCCACTGATAATGAACATAAGCTAGGGCTGGCCCCAAATATTCGATTATTCGGGTATTTGTTCATTGGGTATGTATTCGTTTTAAATATTGGGATTCGAGTATTCGTTTTTTCACATTATGCATGCATGTTTTCCCATGAATCCATATAAACCCACATGTTGAAATATAATTGCCTGTCCTACACTGTCATCAACACAATTGATTGCAATTGGCTGTGTTTGTAAGAAGAGAGCGAGGCTATGCATTCA